>ABLG01000302.1:0-48320 GCA_000172435.1 Meloidogyne hapla | reverse complement strand
AATGGTTTTTATCTTAAGGGACAGGACTCTAATGGTTTTTAATCTTAAAGGGACAGGACTCTAATGGTTTTTAATCTTAAAGGGACAGGACTCTAATGGTTTTTAATCTTAAAGGGACAGGACTCTAATGATTTTTACTCTTAAGGGGTCGGACTCTAATGGTTTTTAATCTTAAAGGGACAGGACTCTAATGGTTTTTAATCTTAAAGGGACAGGACTCTAATGGTTTTTAATCTTAAAGGGACAGGACTCTAATGGTTTTTAATCTTAAAGGGACAGGACTCTAATGGTTTGTACTCTTAAAGGGACAGGACTCTAATGGTTTTTAATCTTAAAGGGACAGGACTCTAATGGTTTGTACTCTTAAAGGGACAGGACTCTAATGGTTTTTAATCTTAAAGGGACAGGACTCTAATGGTTTTTAATCTTAAAGGGACAGGACTCTAATGGTTTTTAATCTTAAAGGGACAGGACTCTAATGGTTTTTAATCTTAAAGGGACAGGACTCTAATGGTTTTTAATCTTAAAGGGGGTTAAAGAAACGTTATAAAAACTTAAATTTGTAAACAATTATTCAAACTCTTTAAAGACACCTTATAAAGTTGTATTCCATTGTGGAAATATCGTTCTCCGCTTTGGCAAAGAGTGCGATAATAAGCAAGGATATAGTCTTCGTTTTACCCTTGCATAGGAGGCTAGAATTTATATTTTAAAAATAAATGAAAAATTAAAAAACCCTAGATCCAAAAACCCCTAGATTCTTTTGTTGACAAATTTTCTGCAAACGATTGCGGAGTAAACGTTCAGGTCGAGTCAGGTCAGAGGTGCCCAACAAATCGAAAGGAATCAAAAGACAAAAAATAAAAACAAACCGATTAAATGTTTGTAAAAAATATAGTGCCACTTCAGGACAATTTATTCACAACATCAGTCAAACGTTCGTTTGGATATAAATGGGCACAAATGGTAGAGGAGACAATACAAATGGAGACAACTGCCCTAGAAATTATAAATTAAAGTTTACGAAAATTTTAAAAATACATTATATGATTGAATAAGTATAGGCGAAATGTCTCCAGCAAAATGAGCTCTTGCAAACTGGTTGACAGCAGCAATTGAATTTCGTGTAAGCTCATAAGCAATATTCATATAATATTCACTCTTGAATGGAAAACAGCGAACAATCTTAGCCACTGAAAGTGTAAAATAAAAATTAGCAATGACCACCACTTCCCTATTTCCCCTTTAAAATTTAAAAAAATCTTGCAACCCGATTTTGGAGGTAAAATTCGCCTTCTGATGAAGAGAGCGAACAACTTGTTGAAGCTGTCCAACTTTTGTCTCCCATGGAGGTATAAATTGAACTTCATGGAGGATGTGCACTGTTTATAGGCATGACAGATATCTCCACTGTAGACTATGGAAACAATTCCACAATAGGCACCATCGACCTGTGAAGTAAAGAAAATTATTGTATAATAGGCTAAATAATAGGTATAATAGGTATGCTTCTTATAAATCAATAGGAAAAGACTACATAAATTTTTAAGAAACCATACGCGTGTCTAAAAATCAAAATCCCCTGTTAAGATATTACAAAAGACCAAAAATTACAAGAAGAGGCAATAAAAGTCATATATTTAATGAAAGAGCCCACTAAAAAAAAATAAAAAATACAATTTTAACGATGCTTGTATCATTGACAGCCTCCTCATGAATAAATATGCAATCCTTAAGATTCCATGCACTTTCTTTTCCAGCGAAATCAGAGCCAGAATTATTATTGCCAGGGTTTGAACTAATACCAGATGAGGGTTGAGCAGTCGACGATTGTTGTTCGTTCTCGGCTTGCGCTGAAGGAGCATTTCTTTTACGATTGCCAGCTACTAAAATATTTGGACCTACACCTTGAGACTATCGCATTTTGTTCAGAATTTTAAAAATTTTGCCAAAGTTAAGCCCAAAATATTTCTACAAAATTTCTGAAAATGAACGAAAAAACCACTCAAGTTGGAGACCCTGAAATAGCTAAAATGGGAAAAAAAAGTTTAAAATTTAAACTGTCTAATGCAAGGAAACAAGGGGAGATCGTGCAAAAATTGACAACAAACGGGAAAATTTACAATTGAATGAAACACGTTTCTCCTTTTGTTGATGAAGTTTCTCACCATTATAGCTGTCATAAGCATTCGCACTTCTGAAGAATATATTTTAAATAATAGAATATAAATACTAAATAACCCAAAAACGACAAGTCTTCATTCAGTGTCCACGCATCCTCGTACAAAACGCCGATCTGAAAATCAGTTAAATCAAAAATTATCCTAGAAAAAACCATTGGGATTCCTTGACTAAAATTAACGGCGATTGAACCGAAAGAATAAATTGGCGTGGATTTTGTACGCACCTTGAATAAATATTGAATTAATAAGTTCAAATAAAAGTAAATAAAAACCTCGCTCCCAACAATTTCCGTTCCACCAGATTCAAAGGTAACTTGTTTTTTGCGGAACGGATTTTTTCCCAAAGCTTCCTGCGCTCATTGAAAGGGTAAATTCCTCTTTAACGCAAGAAAATTTTTTAAATTAATTAAGTAAAGTAGAACCTCCAAAAAATATTGCCATCTTTGGTCAAAATAGCACTATAAAGTGTGCAACAGAGCAATTTGCCAATCGGCTCAGCCACCTCAATGGGCGTTTCTGAAAGTATTCGGCCTAATCGATTGCCACAAGAAATATCAACAAATGATCCAACATGTCCAGATTTAGTAAGGACAGCTGTTCGAAGACCACAAGACTCAATATCCAAAATGGAGTCAACATCAGCTTCTCCTTCTATTTTTAAATAGAATTAGAGGTAAACAAAAAATTTGAAAAATACCAATGATTGGAAAAAGAAAGGAATTAGCAAGATGTGGAGAGTTGTTTGGTGTAGAATCAATCTCCCAACTCCAACCATAAAGCTTCCCATTATCAGCAAAAACAATAAGTTCAGCAATTTTTAGAAATTTGGTCACTTCAGCAGGAAATTGAAATTTTGTTGAACCACAGTAACATCATTGTCATTTTCGCCCCAATAAGTAAAGCGTTCATCGAGAAAGAAATGCTCTTGGATCGATTGCGAACTGTCAGCATTATCTTTATTCTGGTCCTTCTATTTTTAAATAGAATTAGAGGTAAACAAAAAATTTGAAAAATACCAATGATTGGAAAAAGAAAGGAATTAGCAAGATGTGGAGAGTTGTTTGGTGTAGAATCAATCTCCCAACTCCAACCATAAAGCTTCCCATTATCAGCAAGAACAATAAGTTCAGCAATTTTTAGAAATTTGGTCACTTCAGCAGGAAATTGAAATTTTGTTGAACCATCAGTAACATCATTGTCATTTTCGCCCCAATAAGTAAAGCGTTCATCGAGAAAGAAATGCTCTTGGATCGATTGCGAACTGTCAGCATTATCTTTATTCTGGTCCTTTGTTTTATCTTTGAAATATTAAAATATTAAAAAAATAAAAAACTTTTCCTCAAACCTTCACCCTTACGTTTAGCCAAATCACGAGAAATAAGATATTCATAACCATCTCCAGCAGAGTAAATGCTATCACTATCAAGTAAAGCGGCTGCAGCAGCACCACTTCCATCAGAACGAAGACCGGCATCGAGTAATGAAAGCAATTCTTCATGTAGATAGGCCTCACTAGTGTCATCCAAATCATCCATTTCATCATCATCTCGAGAGAGCAATTTATTTTCAGCCTCGTTGACATTCAAGTTGGTACGTTGTAACTCACGAACAATCACATCACGCGATTTGCCTTGTAAAACGACCTAGAAATATTATAATAGATCTAATGACAAAAACAAAAATTATTCAAACCTGGCATTGTACGATTAAATCTTCAGGAACATAAGATGCAGGAATCAAAGGACGGAACGATTCCTATTAATTACAACACCTGTGCGACAAAATCCACCAGAGCGAGTCCCTGGGCGTGTCATCATAATACGCTAAATACAATTTTAAAATGGCAAAACTAAAATAAATATACCCTAATTTTGACAGTCGATTGGCAGCCAATCACCGGTAAGAGTCTAGCACGAACTAATGAAAGGACGCCAGATATAGCAGCAGCCCGATAATTGTTTAAAGAATCACGGATTGCAGCAACAGTTGAAGTAGATGTGCCGGGCTGTGCAGCGTTCGATTGAGAATTGAGTGGATAGATCAATGTTGGAGCATCAGTTGCAGGGATCGCTTTGTTAATGTCATCAAATATTATTGCTTAAAATTTTTAAATTAAAAGCTTAAAATTAGATTAAAAGAAAAAAGAAAGGAAAAGTGGTCAACAAACACATAAGCAACTTCCTAAATAAAGTAAATCGATTTTTTAAAAGAGAAGAAGAAACAAAAACCCAAGCCACTTTCAAAAATAAGCGCAGACTCTTCCCGCGCAAAAATATCCTTTTGTAAATGTCAAAGTGCAAACTAGTGCAAAAAAAATATTTAAAAATGCCAAAACGCAACAATTTTAACAATTTTCACGTTACCAATTTTCATTTCGGTCAGAAGTGGAAAAAGTGACATTTGGTCTTCTACAGGACCACTATAATAAATTCAAAAATAGATTCCAGATTTAGATACTACGAAAGATGCTGATTTAATGAGATATACTAATTTTTTCAAATTTTAAAATCTTTTATTTGAAGGATATAATGAAATATTATAGCTCATTCGAATCAGCATTGACAAAGTATAAAATGTACGCTCCAGCTTAAGTTTACCGTAGGTTTCCAAATTGTCATTTGCATATTTTGTCGCAAAATTTTAAAACTTTTATTTGAAGTATATGTTTTTTTAATCCAATATTTACGTATAACGTATCAAAAGGTGGGAGTCCAATTTTAAAAGCTTTTATTTGAACGATATATGGATGTAATATATCTCATTCGAAACATAACTGTTAAAATTATAAAATATTTAAAGTTGAACTCTCCAGCTTAATTTTACATAAAGCTTGTAATAGCTTTAACCCCTCTTTAACCTAGCAATCCTCAATTTTTATACCTTATTCATTTTTCAAATAGTTACTTTACATTTTATTCTGTGTAAAACATGCTTGAATGCATCATTTTATATCCGGAATTTTCTCTTTGTGAATGTGCCATTTAGCCAGAGAAGTCACTTTCATTTATAAAGTCAATATATTATGTTAAAATATGAGTAACTGCTTGATAGACAAACTCTAAATTTCTTTATCATGCACTTCTTGCACACCCACTTTTAAATTAAAGATTATCAGGCTCGTATGTCATCGCGTTTATAAGAGTTTTTATTTTATATATTGTGATTGTTTTGCATAAAAAATAGTACTTGTTAAAACTATTTTAGGTATCAAACCTCATTTATCAGATTTATTTACATCTTTTCAATTTTAGATTTTTTTTTAATTTTCTATTTTATTATTTTATTTAAAATCTCGCATTTTTGTTTAACTAAAATAGTTATGCATATTTTCATTTCCTTTTTCATAACATTAGACAGAAGAGAATCCTTCTAAAGCTAAATTCCTTTTTTATATTTAGTGCTTTCTTTTTTTTAGTTAGAAACCAGAGGTTGTTGCTATGAAATGAATTATCTCCTCGGTAATGACATTCTTTCTTTTATTATTTTGTACGTTAATATTAACTTATTTTTTTCCCCTGCTCCAAGTAATTATTTTGAATCATCTACTAGCAAAAAATATCGAAAATTTATACGGACGTTAAAAGTATTTCTTTAGTTTTAAGTGGATCGTTTGATTTGGAATATGAGATGACACCGATCTGAGTTATTGCTGACATTTCTATACAACTGTTGTGGTTGACAATCTTTCTTTATTTACCTATTCTTAACTTTTCTTTTATTTTTTGGATATTACTTCATTTTACTCATTCAAAAAAACATTTATTTTTAATTATTTTAGTCAAGATCTTTTTATTTTCTATATTACTACTTATTTTTACCATTTAATAATTTAATCCTTCTTGTTTTTAAATCTCTTATTTTATTTTAGCTCACTACTCTCCTAGTTTATTTTATCTTTATAAATTCTAAGATTTTATAGGCTACACTTCCATATTCTGCACCTGCAGCTATTAATGTCAAATTACAGCCAATACTTAGAAGAAAATTTATTGCATTTTGTTTATAATGTAAATACATATATTATTAGCTAAAGACTTATTTTAAAATTAACAACGGCATCATAATTTCTCAGAAAGAACTATTTTCGTTCACTGCAAAATTGAATTCCTTCTACTAAATGCATGGATTCAGACAACTTAGGCTTGGTGCTTCCAGATTTAAGGTAAGTATTAGAAAAACTTATAGAGATACATATTAGATATGCTTCCAATATTTTTTGTGTTTTTGTTTCTATTTTTATAGTAAATACATAGATATTTTTTCTCAATTCATGTTATATTATTTTCAATTTATCTAAATTTATCTTAAAATCATGCAACAACTTTAATTATTTAAATATTTTGCTACTTAGCAAAACTCGTATTTCTATTACTAATTCACCCTTCCTTTACCCCAACTTCCCCTCCATAAACAAATTCTACCTCACTGAGTTTCATCTCTTTAGCACTGAATATGTACAATTTCCACTTCCCACGACCTTCCCATCTCATCAACTACCATAATAAGTATGTAGCACAACCGGAATGCCACTTTGTAAACCAATTTTGTCAGCTTTTAGAAACGCCAGTGGTGTCTATTGGGCGGAAGCGTGCGAAATTCCGTTGCCAAAATAGGGCCAAGAAAGATGGCTTACGGCCATTTTAAAGTGCTCAATATATTGTGTTTACAACCTTTCATCAAATATATTTAAGACATTTTTAAATATGTATTATTTTTGTTTAATAAAACATATCACTGAAGAATAAATTTAATAAAGTATTTATATTTTTTATTTATTATCTACTAATATTTTCTCATAAAGCTCTTTTTGATTCATATTTTATAATTATTTACCTTTTAGGCCAAATATAGTTTAACTACATTTAATAGAAAAAGCCTCACGGGATTATCTTTTAGAACTTCATTATAAAATTGGAAAAATTTCCTTTGCAAATTTATTGTACTTTTATAAATATACTTAATACGTTTTTAGCTCTAGGCGATATTTCAATTATTTTCATTTTCTACATCTTTTAAAATGAAGATTTACTTTCTATTTCTGTGCATCCAATTTGCAGTCCCCTAATTTTCTCATTTGGCCTTTCACATAACTAATTTGTTGTCCTTTTTCTTATTATTTTTATGTAGAATTTGATTACTGGGCTAGCTAAGACTTTTATTTTATTTTAAAAATTGTCCAAATACTTAACTTTTTGCCTAAAATTTAAATATTTTGGCTTAATTTTGCCTATTTATTAAATATTTGATTTTCTTATGAAAATTTATTTGACTTTTGAAAAACAGATATCATAATCTACACAAAGGTCATAGAAGGCGTTGGCTAAGATTTTGGTTTTAAAGTTTAAACTTCTAAAGATTTTGTGATTTTTAACTCAAATATTATCTTTACATTCATTTTTCCTTTGGTGTTTACATGGTTTATACATGTATAATAAGCTCGATTATTCTAGAAAATTTGAAAGCATCCAGCTGCTAAAGTGATGAAAAGCTTACATATTTTCCATTTATGAGAAAATGTATTTCGATTTTTTAATTACTCTTTTTCTTAAATTCATAGACATGAAATTCTCTTATAACATAATTTTCAAACTGCGTAATAATTTCTATTGAGTCTATTTTTACTTGATATTTATAAAAATTTTTCTCTAAACATTTTGTTATTCTATACATTTAAATAGCATCTGAAATAGTTAAACATAACTAAAAAGACAACAACCATTAATTTGGTTTTAATATCTATAGCTAATTAATCACGATAAGCTTCAGCTGTGGAGCAACAAACACAAGACAAGGAACAAACGGAGAAGGTGCAGGCTGATAGATTACCATTATTTCAACAACGGCTTGCAGAATGGTTATCTGAGCGTCTTTCTCATCGAAAAATCATTGCAACAAAAATTCCCCAAAGTACGTGGATGTAGTAATTTTCTAATATGAGGATTTTATAATCCACAACGTGATTTAATCATTTAAATTTGATAATATTTCGTCTTGTTGCTAAAATTTTCATAGTCCAGCACAGCGCATTTATTTGCATATTTGCAGATCATACAAATTACAATCCAGTTAAAGTGTACAACAGCACTATACAGGAAGAAAACGTATTTGCAGCTCATCAGGTATAAAATATTTAACCATATTTATAATGATATCTATTTAAAAAATCTATTTGAAAATAGAATCTATTAATAAATAATCTATTTGAACATTAACTCACTATATTATTTTTATACGATCAACTTATTTTTATTATCTCCTATATTTATAATTGCTCACAATTTAAGATCTGAAAATGTCCCCCATCTTATCTAATTCTTTTTAGCAATACTTAAAACCTTTTCTTATGCTTCTTCTCTTTCCTATTATATCTTGCACTCATTTAATTTTCAGTTTTACATTAAGTTAAAATTGCTTTTAGCAACAAAATGCACGAGTTATCTTAAAGTAATATTTATGGTTTGCTCTAATATTAATATTATAATTACGATATTCAATTTCATTAAATTAGCTATATTGCTTTATTACAATTAAATAAGCATGCGTAATCCTTGTCTTGTCGTAAACCTTGTCTTAATAATTACCTTAATCTCTAATTGCCGAATCAATTTTCTAAATTTAAAATTTTATTATCTTTTTTTCAGAGAGTTCACTTAGATAGGGGACGACACGTTGATCAAATTCCTAATTATCAAGTATGTCGACATCTTAGCTCTAAAACTATATATTATCATCTCAGACACACAAACTTTTGGACGGGCCGCATATAGGTTCACATCACTACGGATCCCACGGCGGTATATAAACTTTATTAACTATTTATTTATGCTTTCAGGGCACGGTGCTCACGGCCATCAAGGCACTTCGCCTGGTTAAAATCTCTTAAATATATTTTTATACTTTTATGTTTTTAGCTATGATCCTCTACTATTTGGCTTCCGCATTTCGAGTTTCATCGAGAATTGGTTTCTTTATTATAATTGAGATTTTGGTTCTTTGTAAATTTTAGATGATGATTTTATTGACAAAATCAATTACTTCTATACGACAACAATACGTAAATTATATTTTCGATTGCGATATGTATATTAAATTTAATAGTTGCATCATTTGCACTGCTTGTCACTGCTAAGCAATATGTAAATTTAGTGGAATTAAAATTTAATTTAGTTTGTTGTCTCAGGGTTATTTGTAAAATTCTTACTACATGAATAAATTGAGCCAAAAGTTAAATGATATTAGCAAAATTAGCCAAAGAAATATTTTTATTTTAAAGTTATGATAGATTATTTTAAAGTTGTGATAAACCCCTTTATTTATATCAACCCATTATATGTATATATAATATTATTTCTCATTAAAAGGTCGGATATCCTATCCAATGCTGGGTTCCTGCTACATTCACAGGCTTGTTTCGCATTACATGCCTGATTTAAATTATTTTTGGAAAGTGTTTTTATAACAAATTTAAATTAGAATTTCTAAAAAAAATCAAGTAATTGAGTAAATTATTTTCAGATGCTATGGAACAATATACTGAGAACTATTGGTAATTAAGTAGATTGCCTATTATTTTTCTAATTTTTCTTCAAGTTATGTGCAAAATACATACTGGATTCCCATGGAAGAGGTAGATTTTTGATTTTTACAAAATACTTTCAATATTTAGGATATTCCTCGTGAAGTTTATTCGAGGAGAAATCGTCAGATTGGTTACTACCAATGGGTATTAAAATTTATTCGTCTTAAATAATTTTTATTAAATAAAAAGGTGCCTTTCATTTTGGCACTTCAAGCTCTTTTCTTCTATATTCCATGCATTATTTGGCGTGGCCTTCTTTATTGGCATTCAGGCATTCTTTAGATATTAAATTGAAAAATCATTATTATTTAAACCATTAGATCTTGATTATATTAGAATTTATTTTAAGGGATAAACCTTCAAGGGCTTGTACAAATGGCTTGCGATGCGCGATTAATGGATCCAGAGATTAAGGTAGATTTATGATGAAATTAAGCTTCCCAAGACTAAATTTAAAATTTGTAAAGTCAAATTTATGTTTGCAGTGTATAAAACCTTATTTTGATCACTTATAAAATTCGTATATTTGAATTTTATTACATTCATTCTTAATCTAAGTCGAGAACGGTGTTCACTATGGCCAGACATATGCAGGACGAAGTGCATGTAAGCTTAAGCTTTACCTTTTATTAAAATCTTCATTAAAAAAT
This sequence comes from Meloidogyne hapla, assembly GCA_000172435.1. NCBI lineage: Eukaryota > Metazoa > Nematoda > Chromadorea > Rhabditida > Meloidogynidae > Meloidogyne > Meloidogyne hapla. The sequence continues at coordinate 37,908 of ABLG01000302.1, read as the reverse complement.
ATCAGATTGGAGCCCAGGTTCAGCGGCAAAGTCCGAACCGTTTAGCAATTCTACGAATTGGAAGACATTGTGGATGTTATATTACTCTACTTTCAATAGGAATAAAAGTACTATTTTTTCAAAAATTAAGTACATATACACTTATCAGTTTTATAATTATTTCACGTTTAATATTTATACATATTAGCACAAGATTTAGAATATAATATAATCATATTAGGGGAAACGTAGTTGATAGAATATTCTTAATTATAAGTTGTTTAGATGTTATATTCCACCAATGTCATTGCCCAATTCTGCCTGCTCAACCAAATCCTTGGATCCAGAGATTTTACTTATGGTTTCACTCTCCTTAGAGATATTGTTAATGAAATAGAATGGGAAAAGACAGGTATTTATTATAATAACAGTTTTCTTATTTATATGTTTTTAAAACTAAAATGGATACATTTAAGGTATGTTTCCTCGTGTTACTCTCTGCGACTTTGAGGTTCGATATTTCTATTCTTTAAATGTTTGGAATAATTATTTTGATTAAACACTTGCTCATATAATATCTATTATTTTAATTTTAGGTTCGAGTTCTTGGCAACATTCACAGGTTTATATTATAACTTTTAACAAATTATAACTTTATTACGGATGATAAGTTAAGTGTAAAATTAAAGTAAACTTGAAATATACTAAATCTAAAAATAGACTATTTTTAGGCATACCGTTCAATGCGTGTTAATGATAAAGTATAAAGTTATTACATTTGACTTATATTATTTTATAAGTTTCGTAGTATGTTTAACGAGAAGATTTTCCTTTTCCTATGGTTTTGGTTCTTAACTGTCGGTTCAATTACCGTAAGATATGAACTTTTATATTAATGTGACCTTAATCACTTATAAAAGGTTGCCAACACATTCTATTGGATTTATACCATGCTTTATCCCAAGAAAGTATATTTAACTCCGTTTAAAATCTTAACTAAAGTTTTCACAGAGCGTCTCTTTCATTCGAAAATATCTTCGTGTTCTTAGTGAGCACCCATTGAAACCTATGGCCGATGATGTTTCATTGCGCAAATTTGCCAATAACTTTCTTCGTAAAGATGGAGTTTTCATGGTATGAAGTCTAAATCATAATATATGTATTTGTCAGAATAGTGGATATAATTTTCCGAATTTTTTTTGTAGGGATAGGCTCTTGATTTAGGTGTAGAAGCTATTCATAGAAATTAGAATATTGAAACCTATGGCCGATGATGTTTATTTTTAATTTTCTTACTTAATGATTTTTGTTTAGTTACGGATAATTTCTACGCATGCTGGTGAGCTTATGACATCTGAACTGATACTTGCACTTTGGAACGACTTTAACAACATCGGCGAGTGGATGGAACATTGAGCAGGCAATTAAAAATTAATTTATACATATTATAATTTTATGTGGCAAAAAACCCTAGACAGATAAATAATTATGACTAAAATATTAATTTAGATCGATGTTCATCGGAAACTGAAGAAATAGATGATGACTTCCTATTTCAAAATTAATCTCCTTGTTTCATAAGCTATTAACATAAAAAACTGCCAAAAATCCTTAATTCAAAGTGGAGTTTCTAACTTCGTAAGATTTTAAAAATAAGATTCAAAACACAAGGCAAGCTATAAGTTAAATACTCCACTATTTGTTTTATGCTATAGATTTTTAAGTAAAAATATTCTTTACAGTAAAATATTGCGTTGATTCTAGATTTATGCAGATAATTATAAGTTACGCTCTGCCATTATGTGTATTTTATTGCACTATTTAATACTATTATATGGCAATATGATTTTCCGATCTTCAATTTTATTTTTTTATTTTTTTGACAAGTTAATAATTAATGCTTCGGAAATAATCAGCAAGCGCGCCCGTTGTTTTACTGCACATTTCAGGTTGTACTCCGCTCTCATAAACGCCAATTATAAAAGCTAGAAATTGATCTACATATGTAATTCTTATTAAGAAGTACGAACCTTTGTCCGTTCTGTAAATGAAGAAACCGTTTGCCATTTTTTTGCCTTTATTTAAATGGTATTAAAATAAATATTTTACATATGTACAATAAACCTATTATACGCTCAGGGTCAGCTTGTAACACGAAATATCTAAAATTGAATTGTGTAGTAACTTAACTTTAATTGTTATTTTAAAAAGAATAAAGATCTCTTGTCATTATTTTGCATTATTTTTTGTTGAGATAATGAATTTTAGATATTTCTTAAATCATACTTTTCGCCTTCAAACAACAATCCTGAAGCACACACCCCTTCCGAATCTTAACTTGGTTTTCATTAATATAAATATAATTTATATTAGTTTTAATTCATAAATTTAATGAAATTATTTGAATTACTTTTAAGTCCATTCGCTGCAGCATTTGCTTCAGCTTGATCTATCTTTAAAATAAAAAATTAAAGGGGTTAAGCATATTTATTAAAGGAGTTAAGAGCATATTTATTAAAGGAGTTAAGATTAAGCATATTTATTCTTTTATAACCTTAAAATTGTCTGACTTTCCCCAAATAGAACCATCGAGTCCACAAATTGCTGCTTTTGATACATGGCCAGTTCCTATATTTAAAGCAATCATATTTAAAATAAAAAAAATTCCATTATTTTAATTTACTAGCAATAATTTGCTTTATTACAATTTTACCAATAAGGTTGTTGTTGACGAGATCTTGCCAAGACATATTCCTCCGTTTTGCTTCCAATCAGATATTTTGGGCTATTTGAATTGTGATCCCTAAAGTATTTAAGAATCTATTAGTTTAGCGAAAAAAAATTCATTTTAAATGAATATAAATGCCAAACAATCCTACAATATTTATAAGAGAATATTTTAAGATTATTAGGTAGGTCAACGAAAAAATAAAATGAACAATTGATTAAGCTATACAAGCCAATTCGATATTCTCTGCTTCACCCGTTCTTGAGTGAAGAGGAATGGACAAATAGTGATCCGTTTGTATCCAAAGATTTTTCACTACCGACTGCTGTTATGCATCTCTGCTTAAAGCTATGATCAAAATAAGTGTTATCAAGATACACATTCTTGTACTATTTTTCTCGCTCTTTGTGTAAATTTATATCCACCCAGGTCCATTATGTTAGTTAGCGGATATCGCGGCTCGTAAAACTTAAGATTAGGAGAGAAAGCATGTGTTGTGCGTACTGAACAAAGATAGATCAGAATTTTAGGTTCCAAAATAAAATTCGCGATTCATTGATTTACAATATAGAAACTCTTAAAATCAAAGTTACATCTGCCAAAAAATGATAAATCTTTAAAAAATAGATTACTAATAAATAGACAAACTGTGAGAAAAAATTAAGTGTATCGTGATTCTTGATCATTTTATTCGCTCTTCAATATTAACTTGGATTTTGCTTTGATGGCTCATCTTTAGTTTTATAGCTTATCTTTTGTCCTGAATTTCCTTGTTGACCCTGTGTTTTAAAAGCTGAACTTGTACTGCCAGCCATCGAGGCCAATGCAGCTGTTAAATAAGATGAATATGCAGCATTATTTAGATCAGTTGCGCCGCTAAGTGAGGTCAGTGCAAGTAGTGTTTGTAGTTGTTGATTTTGGAGCGCTGCGTCATAAGTAGAAGAATTTGAAGAGGAGGGAGAAGCAATAAGTGAATTCATTAATGAGTTCATTCCTAAGTTTGAACTGCTATCTGTACTATAACCCATCATTGATAATAATTGAAGCAGATATTGAGGACTGCTCATCTGTAAAGTATCTAGTAAAAGCATATAACAAAATTATTCTCTGGGACTCCGGGATTCGGTTATAGTTTGGGAGACACTAAACCAAAGTCGACTAGTACAAAATATACATTAGTAATCAAAATTAAAGACCATTTTAGCATATTCGGTCTGCCCAACCAATGTTGATTTATTAAAAAAAGGTGTAGATTTTAATGTTTGTTCTGTTGATGATGTGTTTGAATTGCTTTGTTTAAATATATTCGGCTGTTTAGTTAATGATTCTTTAGCTCTGTTGGTTACGTCACGGCTTTCTGGTTTCTAAAAAGTTAAATGAAAGTAAGTTTAATGATTCAGATATAAAAAATAGAAAGAGAATATCTCTTCCAGAAATAAGAATTTCTCAAAGCTTAATGAAGAAAAATTTAAGAAAATGTATTTTGTTATAAATACATATTTAAAATAAAACTTTAAAAGTGTCAAATTTTCCCCAAATAGAGCCATCAAGTCCATAATTTTCCGTCTTTGAAGCATGACCACTTCCTAAAAAATAATTAATCAGAAGGAATACACCGACATAGCAATTAAACACTCTCAATACCCATTTACTTATGCCTCTCAACTATAAAGTGTCGAAAATATTCCAATAAACTATACCACTTTTAAAGGCTGAGCTTGAGTTGCCAACCAATGAAGACAATGCTGCTGTTAAATAAGAATTCGCAGGATTGTTTAGATCAGTTGTGCTACTGAGCGAGGTTAGAGCAAGCAGGGTTTGCATTTGTTGACTTTGGATCGTTGTATTATAAGCAGACGAAGTTGAAGGGGAGGGAGAAGCAATAAGTGAATTTATTAATGAGTTCATTCCTACGCTTGAACTGCTATCAGTACCATAACCCATCATTGATAATAATTGAAGCAGGTATTGAGGATTGCTCATCTGTGAAGTATAAAATTATTAATAATAAAATGATTAGGTATAAAAAACCATTTTGGTATATTCGTTCTGGGTAATTAATGATTTATTAGTGACAGAAGTAGATCTTTCTGATTTCGCATTTGATGAGGAAGTAGACGAGATGTTTTGTTTTCCAACATTTCCTACATTTGGTTGTTTTACGGCCAAAGATTGTTTAGTTTGAGTGTTTAAATCACGGCCTTCGTGTTTCTAAAAGACAAATAGTGAAATACAACCCAAAAGACAAACCTTTAATTCGTCAGATTTTGACAGAGTAGAACTATCTAATCCAAATTTTGAGGACTTAGAAACATTGTTGTTTCCTATAAAACAAAATAAAGCATTTTTTATAAATTTTGCCATTATTATTTTTTATAAGTTAATATTTTTTAGAAGAATTTAAAAGCAGACCAATATTAACTGATGAGCCAGTGTTGCCAAGCAATGATGCAAACGCTGTAGTTAACGAGGAATTAGTGTTTGTACTTAAATCAGTTGTTCCAGTGAGAGAGGTCAGCGCAAGAAGAGTTTGTAACTGTTGATTTAATGTTGCACTATAGGTAGATGAAGTTGAAGGGGATGGAGAAGAAATAAGTGAATTCATTAATGAGTTCATTCCTAAACTTGAGCTGCTTTCTGTACTGCAACTCATCATTGCCAATAATTGTAACATATATTCGGGATTATTTATCTGGTTATTAAAATTTTTAATTAATTTTTATCAATACAGAGAATATAAAGGATTAATTAGGGGGGGGGTTAATATATTATTAGAAAGAAAAATGATTCAGCATCTAAACCTCCCGTGAACGAATTAGATTAGCTCTAATAGTAATACATATTTTAATCTAAAAATAAAATTAAAAACCATTTTAGTAAGTTCGTTCAGTGATGATTTATTATAAAAAGATGTAGATTTTTCCGATGAATTTATAGTTGAAGCTGTAGTTGAAACGTTTTGTCTTCCAGTACTTAATTGTTTAGCGGATGAAGGCAGCTTTGCTTTACAAGTGACAATGTCAAAGCTTTCCGACTATAAAAAGAATAAGATTAGGAATTAGAGCAATATGTAATAAACCGCTTTAATTGGGATCTTATGTTTGTTTTGGCCAGCTGTTGTAGTATTACTAACAGATGCAGAATCTTCAGAAGGCTGCATCGCTGAAATTCCCTGTTTTCCAACATCCAATTGCTTAGTTGCTGCTAAAGTTTCCTTTGCACGTGCACCGACATCGCCGAGTTGAAGTGTCTAGAAATAAAGAGTAAATTGTAATCAAAAATTTTAGAGATCAAGCCTGGATCTTATTTAGTAATTTGCTAGCATTCCTATGTAGATGTCGTTGGAATGTCATGTCCACACATATAAATGGAGGCTAAAATTAATAAATAGTTAGAATTATTTTGTTTACTTTAAATTATATTAAAGAGTACTTCAAGTTTTACAAAAGAAAATTTTACATTGTATTCTGGTTTTTGCGCCCAGCCTTGATAGAATTTAGATTTGGAATCACAGTTTGAAGATGCCTTCGTATCATTTGATTGAGGAACATCAAATATCTCCCCAATTTTAGCTTGACATTCAGGTGGGGTAATAAGGTTCCATACGAATTCTTGAGTTTTTTCGTCGCCGCGAAATTCACGAATGCAATGCAGCAATAAAGTCCTGAAAATAAATCCGTATAGAGAAATAAAGTCGAATTGTAATTGTTGGAATAATTATGAGTTAAAACATCACCTTGAAATATGTTCAAGTTCATGTTCGCTTAATTCAGAAAACTGTTTTAAGGTAGACCATCTACCCCAGCCCCATTGCATAAGCAGTTTTTCCACCTAAAATACGAAAAAAAGTAAAAACAGTAAATAATAATTATTACCTTTTTGAGTTGAGTAATGGTACATGCAAGCTCGGGGTGCCGACCACTCGCGGGAACTTTGTGCCGTTGGCGAATTTCATCCTAGAGTTTAAACATATCAATGGATAAAAACTTTATAAGGATTGTAATAAATACCCCTTGAAGCTGTGCGTCGTCCTCGTTAAATGCATAATCGTAGTCATCCTCTGTACCAGCTGAGGCTAAACCTGAAGCACGTCTCTTTTTACGCACGCTGCGATTTTTGACATTTTCTGCAATTCTAGAAGAGCCTTTTACATGGCGATCATCTAGGATAAATAAAAATATTTAGGATTTAACGGATATATTTATAATAAAATATTTACCATCATCAGAAATCACATCATCTGCACTCTCAGAATTCGCTTTAAAGTTGTCATCTTCGAAACGCTTTTTTCGTGATCTTTGTTCATGTAGAATTAAATGTTTAGATGAAAAGTCTCCATGCAGAGCTCCTGCATCTATGTTAGCCTTTTTAGCCCATTTGGACCAAAAATCAGGATCACTGGAATAATTGAAATAAAAATTAAATATTGTGTATTTTTCCCTGTATATCCAAGTAGTCATACCTAATATCGATATCATCACGGTTATGTGAAAATGTAAACGAGGCTTTCGCAAAGGTGGAGCCTTTCACGCCAGGCTGTAATAGCAATCAAATTAATCATTGAAAATATAGTTTCGATATGAAATTTTTTTTAATAAGACTTACTTCTAGTTTAATCGTCTGAGCACGCCGCTCCAGAATGGTGTCTATATCTTCTTCACCAAATTTGGCGCCTTCATTATCCTCATCCATAATCGCACCTGGAAGATAATTATTTTCAAAACAAAAACTGAAATACCATATGCTCCTTTTCGAAGCAAGTCCTCTACTTCTTGACGACTCAACTGATGACTGCTTTGTAAATTACATTCAGTCCGCCTGAATTTAGAAAATAAAATTAAATAATAGAAATAGTTAATTTAATTAATACATTGATTGGAGCACTGCTTTATCTAGGCCTGTAAATTTTAAAATATTTTAAAACAATTGTTACATCATAATATAAATTAACGTAAACAGTAAACAGACCTAACTTAAGACTAGCCTTGTCGAACATTTCACGTTCGTAGGTATTAGCAGTTATCAGCCTAAAAATTTTCATTATACAATATTTAGAACACTATCTTGAAAAATGGCGGTACGACAATTGAGGATACGCACGTGAGGATATGACAATTGAGGACGACAATTGAGGATGAAATATTTGAGGATGGAAAAATCGGCGCAAAACTTTTGGCGTCTTAAAATAAGGTAGTAAGGCCTATATATTTCAGGACCTAGGGTCACTGGGTCTACATTAACAGTATAGCTTATTGAATAATCATGTTTTTCTGATGTTGTAATTGGCCTAAACAACTAAAAATTCACATGTGTTAAGACGCCAAAAGTTTTGCGACGATTTTTCCATCCTCAAATACCTATTTCATCCTCAATTGTCGTCCTCAATTGTTATATCCTCAATTATCATATCCTCACGTGCGTATCCTCAATTGTCGCAACACCTTGAAAAATACTATAAATTTAAAATCTTAAATAAAATATACGAGTTATATAAAAAATCTTACACCTGTAGATTTTAACTTGTTTGGTTTGACCTAAAAATAAAGATAAATTTAAAATTTTATATAAAATATATTTAGTTTTTTTATAACCCACCAATACGGTGACAACGAGCTTGAGCTTGTAAATCATTTTGGGGGTTCTATTTGGAAATAAACATTTTTATATGCATGCATAGATATTTCAAAGATAATTTACCCAATCGCTGTCAAAAATAATGACCGTATCAGCTGCTGTCTAAAAAGTTACAAAGCTAGTTTTTTACTATAAATGTTACAAATTAGATCTATTAAAACTTATATTATATGACATAAGAGATTCAGGACAATGCCAGTAGATATTTCTATTTTGTTTAATCAAAAATAAAATACCAAATTAATGCCCAAGCCACCAGCACGTGTACAAAGGAGAAAAATAAAACAATCTTTATTTTCTGGTTTAGAAAATCTGTCGATAGCAGCTTGCCGTTCATTTCCACTGAAGATTAAATGGATTGATCGTAAAGAAAATAAATATTTTGAACCGTATGTTTCCATCAATTCGCTCAAATGGATAACTTAAAGAAACGATAATGAAGACAAAGCAAGTAGAATAAACATTACCCTTTGATATTGAAATACTCCTCGAGCAAGTCCAAAACTCTAACCTTTTGAGAGAAGAAGAAGAGTTAAACAGATAAAATAAAATTCAAACCATTTGAGAGAAGAGCAAAACTCTGTGTCCATCGGCACGCAATTTAGGGAGCAACTTATCAATGAGGACGACCTTTCCTGAACTGGAAATAAGACCAAAAATATGTCGCTCTTCCTCAGATTTCTCCGGATAAAGATGTTTAAGTTCATTAAGAATTTGCTCTTCAGCACCATTAATTAGATAAGGATGGCTATGAAAAATTAGAGAGGTTATTTTGATAATCTCTAATTAAATCAAAATGATGTAATTTCTAAAACCGACCAACAACATTTACGTAACTGCATCATTGTGTTGATCAACGAAGGTGTCGTCCCCTTCATTAAATGCGTAAAATTGCGCTCGAGAACTGCCCGATAATACTTCTTTTGAATGTTTGATAATTGAACCTAAGAAATGAATGCAAAATTCCGGCAAAAAATTAAATTTGCCTCAATAATAGTTTCTTCTTTTGGTTGAAGCTCTTTTTCAACATCTTCCTTCAAGCGCCGTAACATCATTGGCTTTAGAATCTCCTGTAGCTTCTGAACCTGTTCTTCTGTCTGACATTGGCCAAATTGTTGAAGAAATGCCTCAGAATTAGCTTAAATGTGAGAAAATATAGCCGAAGAACTAATTAAGCTAATGTAATAATGTACAAAGTACATAATCGTTTAAGAGATAACAGACCGAACTGTTCGGGCTCGAGAAAGTTAAGCAAAGAGAATAGCTCTTGAATATTGTTTTGCAACGGAGTACCCGTCAAAAGAACACGATGATTCATACGAAGAGAAAGTAATCCTGATTGAAGAAGTTTGCAATTTCTATTTTTGATTCTATGAGCTTCATCTAAGAACAATAATTAAGTTTATAATGCGGAAAACAAACCAATTAGACAAACACGGAAATTGATACGACGGAGTACTTCAACCTCTTGTACAACAACTTAAATTTTAATTATGCTCTCATCGAATTATAAATTGCCTAATTAAATATTATGAGTTTCTACCTTCATATGTAGTGATTAATGCATCAAATTTTGGCACATTACGTCTCCTGCCATCGGCCTTTTTGTAGAAAAACTCATAATCTCTTATTATCTTGCGACTAACGGCACCTCCATGGTAAACGATTGCATTAATTTCTAGAAATTTAAGGATTAAATGTAAATATTAACAAACGATAAAAATTATTGCAAGATAATTAACTAATACAGACCTGGAGCCCATTCGTTAAATTCACGCTCCCAATTTCCAAGAGTTGAAAGTGGAACCTGAAGAAGAAAAAAATATCGACTTACACCGACTTCCAATTTTTAAAGATATCCAAGGATACGTAGAAATAACAAGGAGGTAAAGGACAACGCCAAAGCTTACAATTAAAAATAAAAATATTACCACAATAAGGAATGGTCCATGAACACCAATGTCTAAAAATATTATTATTTAAGTTTACTAATTTATTTTTACTTAAGATCTTACCATAAAGTGACAAAAGAAAGACAATCTAAAATTATTCAGTTAAAGCGATAAACTCGATAATATTTACTTACGCTTTGAACTGTTTTCCCTAATCCCATCTCGTCTGCTAAAATACAGTTTCGACCATTTACCCAAGTCCATAGCAGCCAATTTATCTATTATTTAAATTGAGTCAAAATATTGGAAATTGTTTATGATAAATTTTTATTTTTTTTGGAATAAAAAAACTTACGCCCTCGTGTTGGTACTCACGCAGAATATTATCATTATTGTAAACTTTATCCTTTGGAATGGCCAAACGTGATGAAAATTCCTAAAGAAATCATGAAATTTATGAAGGAAGCTGTGTTCGATATGGACTAGACAAAATAATAAACTAGCCTTGGGGGAAATTTTAGGTTGTTCTTTCAATTTGAAAAGATCGAACTCTGATCGCCGACGGAAATCCAACAATTTCTCGATAGGTACATCCTGCTCTAATTCCCAAGTACTATAAAATATATTATACAAAGGAATATCAAAGTCGAATTCCATTTAAAATGATATTCCTTACCTCTCTTCATAAGGCAATGCCTTCCATTTAACGAAAACCTAATAGGATAATATATAATGTCAATGTCTGAATTTTTGACGTACATATTGTTGGTGCTCTTTTTTGTCGTAGGTCTCATCGAGAATACGCGAGACAACTGTGTAATCCTCATTGAAAAAATCACGTTGATCCTCATCATCTTCCTGAACATTCACATCAGTAGTGCTCAGATCACTTCCAAATTTTAATTTCCACCGATTCAACTTAGAAGCTACACGCTTGTCTCCCAAAGCCTCAAGTTCTTGAATCTTAATGACAAAATTATTGGCAATATCAGATTGTATTGGTTTTCAAATCTCTTAAAAGTTAACATACTAACCGTTTTCCATTCACAATGCAAATAAGAGAAGCCTTTAAATTTTACATAGACCTCTTCAACTTGTTCAGAATCTTTAAGTAGCATCTCTAAATTTGAAGAAATCTCCCCTGTCTGCAGTTCTTCATTTGAAACTGTTTTATTATCATTAATCAGTAATTTTGTTAAATCGACATCGTTTTCAATAGAACCTTGAGTTTTTGTAGAATCATCTTTAATTTCTTTGTTTGCTTCTTCAGAAATACTGCAAACTTCCTCATTACATTTTAAAAAGCTTTTAGATTCTAATCCCATTTTCTTATCATCTAGCGTGTCATTCTTATCCACAAGATCGTTATTCGAAATAATCATTTTTGCAAATCGAACGCCCAAGACCCTCTCAACAATCCGGCTTTCTTTGGTTTCCTGTTATTTGATTGGAATTTAAGATTTAAAATTGAATAACTATCATTATTAAAATCCCTATTAGTTACTAAAGATAAATCACCTTTTGCTCAGGCAAAGGATTTAAAATATCGTCTTCATTATCGCTCTCTTCTCCGTATTTTGCCCTTTTTCCGGTTTCCTTTTTACGTGACAATCTTTTTTCGGTAAAGAATTCGTTATCCAATTCATCCAAATATGTTTCATCAGCAGTAACAGAAGATCCAGACTTCCTTTTAACATTTGCCCTTTTGTTAATCTTTGGCCTTTTTTCACTTCTACCAGTAACATAATCATCATCATGAGGTTTGTTCCAATCCATTTTCCGCTTCTTGCGTTTTGATTTTGTATTTCTCGCGCTTTTGCGAGTTGAAGAAAAAGAATTATAAGTATTAACACTTGTAGTTTGAAATGCAAACGAGAAATCATCAACAGGTGTTGTTTCCTTTGTTGAAGAGTCATCCTGTAGACACTCATCGGCAACAGATTCTTCAGCCTAAATGGATAATATCATTTCGATTAGTTTGTACGCATCTAAAATTTCCAAATGTTAAGTCTAGATTATAATGTTAATGAATAAACTCAAAAATAAGCAAATTTAAGTACCTTTTCAGCTTTTTCTTCTACTTGGGTTCTAGAAGTAGATTCACTTTTTAGTTCAATAGTTGTTTCAACTAATGGTTCTTGTATAATCTTGTCAAAACCCTCTAAGATTTGATAATCATTAACTTTCTCCAAATATTTGCTGTCCTCTCCAAATCGTCGTTTTATTCCTCTTTTTGATTCATTTCTAATAATAATGGCATCAAAATTTCTAACTTCATCATTAGCAATATGTTCATCAACAATTGATTTGTCCATAACAAGCTCAGATTTTTTAAAATGACTTTGTATTGGTAAATGTTCTGCTCGAATTTGTTCATTGATATCCCCTTGTTTATCATTCTTAGTGACTTCAACTTCAGTAATTTCTACCTTTTTAACTTGATCCGATAAATGAAAATGATGCGCTTAAAAATTTATAATATAGAATTAGTAGCGATGTTACACGTAAACACTTTTGGGAGGGTCACCATAATTATTTACAAATTCTGGTATTTCATATTGAGGTTTTTTTAGTAAGAATAATGAACAGAATGTAAATACTAACCTTCCTGAACAGTTTGCTCAGATGATCGATTATCTATTTCATTTAGTTCAAGTGTCTTATTGGAAGCCTCATTTGCCTTTAACAGAGTATTACTATAATTAGGCTTTGGTGCTTCATGTGTCGCTTCAACTACTTCAAGCATACACATAGGAAACGTTCTGGAGAAAGTTGCTGTTGTTTCACAAGCAAAAAAGCTCAAACTAACGGATGTTAGAGACATCGGAGGTGAAGGAGGTGACGGTAGTCTACTTTCTGATTCTAAATATATTCTATTGTAAATTGAGAAAATTACATATTTTTATAAAATATTACAAAATATATTTATAAAATTTATTGTAAATAATGTAATGAATTTTAAAACCTGCTGAAGTATTAGGTTGAATGGTATCAGGCGATTGGAGACATAGTTGATCGAAACACTCTTCTTGCTCTTGTTGTTGTAACTTTTGTTGCTGACGACGCTTATGCTCACGCGACAAATTCGGTGGCAAAGGTTCAGGGGGAATAGAATCCTTGGCAGACTGATCTTGTTGTTGATCATCACGATTCGGAAATTGATACTGTCTTTGTGATTTGTAATTCACCATTTGCTGCATCTCTGGTACGTCATAATTCATTGAAGCTGAACTGATAGCAGGTTGTGACATGTTTGGTTGTATATTTTGACCATGATAGACACTGATCAGAGTGCGACCAGGGAGTTCAGGGCGAATGTTAACCTTGAAGAATAAATAATGTATTTAAATAAAATATAATATGTAAAAGGTCAATTTAATTAATATTTCTCCATCAAAAACTGAATTATTTCTTGTTATTTTAGGCAAATAAACATGTTAGGTACATAAACTAACCTGCACTTGATTGGATGCGGACATAACTGCTACTGATGGCGAGGACATATTGGGAAGGGGTGGGATGTATTGCTGAATCGATGCAATTTGTTGGTGTTGTTGGTATTGACGAGTTGTTGTTGGTGACAATGGTTGTTGAATTATATTTGCTCCAACAGCGTACGAGTGATAAGGTGCTGGAGGTACTGGAGGTGTTGGATGATATTGTTGGAGCTGAACGCAATTCTGCTGCTGAGAGTATGGATTTGAATTATGATTTGCTAATTTCTGTTGATGACAAGCTGGGAAATGTAATCCTACTTGATGCTGGGATGACTGTCCACTGAACTGTGGTGAATACTGTCCAGAAAACTGTGATGTTGCGACAGAATGTGAAGACGTGGACAATTGCATTTCTGTGAATTTACAATATAAGAAAATGGTAATCAAATACGGGAGTTCATAAATCGTAAATCCACCTGAGGAATGTAGGTGGCCACCTGTCGTGTCAGAGCCCATTGCAGCAGATACCGCCGTATTCATTGCATAATTAATTTGCATCAGTTGCGCATGTAAATATTGCCTTCGAATTTGAATCTTTTCCACCCGCATTGCCAGCTCTGGATTCTGCTGCACTTGTGGTATTAATGAGGCTAGTTGTTGATCACACTCGAAAAGTTCACGATAAATGTGTTGGTGTTGCTGCTGTTGTCGAGTTATATTATATGGATTTGATAAATACGAAGGTTGATGATGGGGCGGTGCTATTCCAATCGAGCTACTAACTGGCACTTCAGAACCATCTGCCATCAATTGATATTGCACTTGGTTTGCTTAATTAAAATAAGTTTCTTTGTTAATTCTAGAAATATGCATTTTCAATACGTATGAAAAGATAGTTCTTTATTTTTACCTTGGTTCTGAATGATATTTGGTGAATATCCTGTTTGATAAGGAGTAGGATAACCAACAACAGCAGAATTAGTAATACCATTTCCTGTTTGCAAATATTGTTGCCTGTTACATTGTTGTTGTGATCCATGAACGCTCCCTAGTTGCACATGCTTTTGCTGATATGGTCCCAAACTGTTATGATGTTGTTGCTCCTCAATTTGAGAAACTACTGATTTTAGTTCTTGTGTTTGGAGTCTTTGTTGAGATTGGATTGGCATTGTATATTGATGTTGCTAAAATGTTTATAATAGTATGTAAATATTATAGAATAGCTAGGAAATTCCTGCCTGTCTAGATAAATTTTGGCCGTATTGTGATTGTAGTTGTTGTAAGGGACTATAAACTTGCTGTGAAGTCGAAGAGCCGATAACTAAAACATGTAGGTATATACTTTATAATGATTTACATTATAATAATTTTCACAAGTTTAATTAGGAACGGCGTGTACAAATATTAAGGTAAGCTAATTTTTAACTAAGGAGATGTTATGTACTAATCTTTTGCAATAGTATCTGTACCAGCTTGGTGAGATGTATTCTGAATAGCTGCCTGACCGAGTGTAGAAAAATTTGCTGGATGACCGGGGCCCCTTCCACTTTTATTATAGCCCAATAGTGATGCATTCGAGCCATCAAAGGGTTGATTCTTAATGTGCAATTGTTGATGAATTTGCATATGATTAGCCGGGCGAATCCCTACAAGTGTTAATATATTTCCATAGCTTTCTTTATATATTAACTTTATGATTTAGATTTCTTTATTTCGTATCGCCTTATAGGTTAATTGTTAATCACAAACCTTGCGGTTCTATTTCCTGTGAGTTTAAACGATTCGAATCAACTGTAGCTTTTTTGCTCTTTTTCGAAGCCCTAGTACTTTTAATAGATTTTGCATTAGCAGTAGCAGAAATCTTAATGTCATTTTATTAAACGATATATAGACTTGTTTTATATTGCATTACCATGCCATGTTGGAGTACATTTTGCCTTGAAGGATCTCCTGCCATGTAACCGGAATTCGTAGGGTCAAATGGTCTAACAGGTTGACGGGGCTGATCCTGTATTTGATAGTTTATCATCTGCGATCGAGCACCAGAAGATACGAAATCGTTCGTTTGATAACCCTATATTAATTTCAAATCGTTTTAAAGCTGAAGTACATCACGAGGTAGTACATATGTAGTTAAAAGTACTATTTTGAGATCTGTACATGTTTAATCCCGATTTAAGATTAGTGGATTTTATAATTATTTTCTCAAGGAAAGATTCGGCTTTATAATTAATAATAGATAAATATGTAAACCTGTCCACGCCCATACTCAGCAACACCAAAAGATTGTGAAGGCATTATACCAATACCCGGAAAGGAACGTTGATGACTTCCTCCTGCCACACCATATAAAAAAGATCCAGAAACACTAGGTCCCATAGCCGAAGCCGAACCTCCAACTCTTATCTGACTATTTTCATTATCTTGTCCTAAGTTTTGCCAATCCATTGTGGATATTTGTGGCACGTAGTTGTCATAGTCGTCGTCCATAACTTATCGATTTTATGATATCGATTTTAATATTTGATAAACGAGTATGGGACTATTTAAATTCTTCGAAAAAAATAAAATTTAACAATTCATTTTAAGAAGGCTTTAGTATATTAAGGAAAATAAACGCTTATGACGCTTATGTTTGGCGGTATGCTAGGTGGTGGAGGCAATCGATTTATGTATGTTGTCAAGGCGGCGGTATGAGGTGGATAAGCTTTCTTAATTTAAAATATTTGCTTAAAATTAGTTTTTTGTCGAAAAAACTAAATTCTAAAAGGAAGATCTGATTAAAAAGTTGATAAAGGTTTTGTGGTTTTGCTTCAAAATGTTAAGATTACTGTTTTACTTGTGTTTTAAACCGACAACCCTTGTTAAGAAATAAATGAATAAATTTAGATAATGGAAATTATGTGAATTTACTGTATTAAAACAAGAAAAGAATTTTTAAACTATATGTATCAATATACTATACATATAATTGAGGTATATCATTATTTTATCATTTCCGCATATTATTTTTAGATTGACGAATCCAACACGGTAATCTTGCCATGTTTGCCTCCTAAATTATCATAATTCGATAACAATTCATTAAATTATAAGGTCAACATCCTGTAGATCAACACCCTGTAAACACCCCACAATGCGTGTAATCTTTTGTTACAATCAATTTTTAGTTGTCAGTTCGTGTCTTAAACTGTAAAAGATGACGAGGAATGCGAGCGTTTTGTAAAACGTATATAATAGTATTTTTACGAAATATTTGGAGGCCATCACAAATTAAACATTCACTCTTAACCACAATCAAATTGTGCGCACATTTCATTATAAATCTGATTATTTAGTCATCCTACTATACTAACAAATAAAATTTTACTTGAAGCCATAGTTATATCTTGTTCCGATAATACCACCCATATTTCCTGAATATAAATCTGTTTTAATAAAAGCTTAAAAGATATTGTATCCATATAATTATAAAGAGCTCTCGAAATAAACGATATTTTCTTTTAAAAATAATTTTACTCATATTTTGTACAATTTTTAATTAAACAGACAGTACAGCAAAAATGTAGGTTTTGGATATAAAAAACATTTTTAAAGATTTAAAATTTTAACAAATTTTAATTAGAGATACTGTACATATGTATATGAAATAACTTAACATTTAGGGAAAGAAGTGATGTCAACAGAATCACAGGTAGAGGGCTCCCACGTAGATCGTTTACCGACGATTTCTTTAATGATCCTTTTGACAACTTCAATCCAATATCTCAGCCACATGGATTTCAGAGACGCTTCACAGAGAGGGGTTTGCCTAGCTTTTTATCTACAATATCCAATCCACCTTAAGCTAAAAGCAAAGTTTACAGGCCTTTTCGACGACGATGTTGACAATTTTTTTGATGGATTTTCCAGGGGAGGTGAACATCAAATTCCATTCCGCGATGAGCCAAGTTTCTTTCGTTCTTCTATGCCTCGAAGACAGTACAAGCCACCAACAAATTTTCATGGTAAAACAGAAGGCAGCAGTGTTGAACGTCCAATCCCTATACAACTTAAACAAACTTCATCATCACAACCTAAGTCTACATCACCAATTCTAATGGAAGATGTTTGTTTGAAAATTTTTTAATAAACTTAAATCATAAAATAGCAGGATGAAATAACTGAGAACGTTCATCGAATCCCCATTCGACAAATGACTTCAAGTGATAATCAAAAAGAACAAAAACATGAACCAAAAAATGCACCAGCAAAATACGAACATAATATTCTACCAACTGAAGCGCTGACAGGACATAATCCAGCAGACAAAAGGCGACGTTTCTCAAATTGTCAACAACGGCAAAATGGTAGATTTTATAACATGCTTTCCAAAATAAGTACTACTTTACACGTTAATTTTAAGAGCACAATTATGCGAATAGCAGAAACCAATTTAAATCCGTTCCCGATATAGTAATTGATGATTACGGTGATGGAAGGATAACTTCAGATGGAGAACAGGTGAAGTCTGTTGTAATTCCATTACCCGCTCCAGCCATTCCATTGCCAGCTCCTCAGCAAAGGATTAAAGTTGAAAATGAAAGGAGGATGGAGGAAATGGAGGATGAAAAACAGTCTGAAGTAAACGTTTCTGAGAACGAATACACAACAGTCCAAGGTGAATTAAGTGTTTGATTTGTCCATCTCAATAATGTTTTAGTTGGAAAATACAATGCGAATATTAATAATGAAGATGAGAAATTAATAGCTGCGGCATCTGACGTTCACATTGTTCCCTTAGTTGATAATGGCGAGCACTTGATTCAGTTACTAGATGATACTGAACGAAAAGTGGAACAGCTTAGGTCAAATAAATGGATGTTATATTTATAGATACGTTCTCATATTATAGGGAAAGCGCTACTTCATTGGAGCAGGAAAAGGAGACGATTCTAGATATGCTTAAAAATATCAAACTAACGGGTTCACTTCTAAAATTAGAACAGAGTTAAATTTTAGTTTATAATAAATTGTTAAAAATTTAAAGGTGACCGAGATGAACTAGTATTGAATGCCGACAGAATTATAAATCGGTGCCGCTCCGTTGATGTCTGTGTAAATACTCCTCGAGACGAGCACCAGAACCAAGCACTTCAGCATGTTAATGAGGTGAAAAAAACATTTTTAACTTAATAATTTTTAAATTAAAGGTTATCTGTACAGCATTGAACAAAACAGATGACACACTAAAAACAAAGGCTAAAATTCAAGGGTTTCTCAATGCTTGTATGGCTGAAGAAAACGGACATATTGGTAGATAAATGTTTAACCCATTTTGGTATTTTTTCTTTATAGATGACAAATTCCAGTCTCTTATTATTGCCTGCACTGCGGATGACCAAAAGGTAATTTAAAAATACAGGGAATATAAAAATAAGTTGAAATAGTTATTCAAAAATCGAAAAGTATGGCTCATATAACATTAAAATTAAGAGTATCCGTCGCCGACTTGTGAAAATCATTGAACAGATTGAACAAACTCAACAAGTTTCTCAACTTGATTCAAGCAAATAATAACTAATGCACCGACTTCGAATTAAGCTGGAAACCGTTTATTGGAGAAGATATGACCACTATTTTTTAAATCATTCAAAACCGATGCATTAACATCCTATATGAACTACTCAAACATCGCTAATTATAACTTAAAAACATGTTATTGATATTAAGCTAATTACAAGTAATCTATAATAAATTTTGCATAAATATATCTTTAATATCAATATTTAAAATTTAAACAGAAAAGAAAGTAATCAAACAATACAGCCAAGTCGAATTTAAAATTATCTCTTTTGAAATAATAAAGTATAAATTAAAGCATTACGCATTTCTTCGTCAGAAATAAAATTAAAGTCGCGCAAAACAGCACAATGATGCAAAAAGTTTGAAAACAATCCACGACTTTTCAATCGATCACCATATTCAAAAATGAAGCGTTTCTTTAATAAAAGGATTTTTAAATTCAGATTTAAAAAATTCCTACCATCAACACAGGCATTTGATATTGAGCAAGTTCTCTATTAATTGGTTTCCCGATAAAATCATTCCAATAACAGAAGAAACGTTTTTCCTTGGTCAAAAGATCTGTGAACTGGTTGAATCGCTATAAAATTTCTTCGTCAGAAAATAATAAAATTAAAAACCTGTTTGTAGCTATCCCGAATCCACCCTCTATCACAGTCAACACTACAAAGACCCATAGACGGCATCTCCACGTATTTAGATTCTTTAAATGGCAAGACGCCTTTGAAACTTGAATAGAATTTTGAATGATTTTAAAAATTTAATAAACTTACGTTGTTCCACAATTGACTGGTACAGAAACAATCACATCATCAACGTTAGAACTAATGGATGATATAGTTGTAAGACTATCAACATCCCTATTAGATAATTCTAGAAACAATAAACGCATAAAACGAGCCATATTTCTGCATTAATTAAAATTAAAATAATTTAAAATTTAAATAAACCTGAAAATTAAAATTGGTTCTTTCTGAAGTTTATTTGCTACATAAAAAGTAGAAAATCTTATAATGAATGAAAGATTTTGCTCATTTCTCTCTGTATCTATACTAGTTGAACAGTCACTCAGGCCGTTTTTGGCATCAATATAAAATTTGAAGTTCAGTGAAGGATAATTAGTCAACTGAAATATTATTAAAATAAAAAGATCGGCATCTTCATTCTTAATTAAAAGTTTTTAATTAAAATTACTAAATGAAACGCCAAATGCCATATATGACTGAAACGGCGAGAGCAGATTAAACATTTGACTGGGGTCTTCCAAGTTGAAGTGAATCCTCTTAGATCGGCTAAAGAAAGTGTAGAATCTTGACCACCGGGGTTTGAATCGGATATAAAATAACTAAAATTAAAAAAAGGTTATTGTTAAAAGTAGAACAATAATTATAAAAAAAATTTATGAGGTCAAAAATGTAAAAACAAACCGAACTGGCTTATTTGTTTTGTTGTTTTGTTTTGATGTTTTCGTTGGAGGTAAAGAGCTGCGATTTTTAATATTTTTATTTGAGTCAATATTGAAGAATGGTAGTGGATCATTTGATGTTGTTTTCTTCACCAGACCAGGAATCAAATTCATTTCATAAATATTAGAACCATAACCATGTTCATTGGAAACTTCCATCGGAAAAGAATATTTGAACTAAAATTTTCTAATAAATAAAAACCTGCAGTATGGAACATGAATCTCTAGAAGCTCTCTTAAAGATTTTTACGCAAGAAAAATTTAAATGGAAACCTTTGAAGACTCAACATTAATATCCTGAATCATTTGGTAACTCGGATTTTGAAAATCTTCACTCATATTCGTTTCATTTATAATACAAGTACTTAATTAAAATATATTTACTAAATAAATTTAAAAAATTACTTCAAATATATTCCTTTGGAACTAAAAATTGGTTTAAAAAATTTGGTGACTTGAGTATAATTGTTGTCAGCTTCTTCATCATTTGTTGAGGTCTGTTTGTTTATCCATTTCCCAATTAATCTAGTCCCACGAAGTCTAATTTTAGATTTATTGTTAGCATGAGTTGGAAGTTCTGAGGGAGTTCTAATCAAATCTTGATTTTCTTCTGAGGAATTAACTAAAATTAGATAGAAAATTAGAATGTTTATAATAATGACATAGAATGCTCATAAAAATAAATTTAAAAAAACAAACCTTTACCAGATTCTGTTTCACAATCTCCACTTATTGACAATCCAACTCTAGATTTTTGACGTCTTCCAAAATGGGAGTCAATTGAAAGATTTATTTTCTCATTTGTATAAGGAATATTCTCATCATTAGAACCGTTAATATCAAAATTGACCGTTCCTTTAAAGCAACCTTCCTCTAAACGTAGTCGTTTTGCTCCAATTAAAGCCATTTTTGTTTGATCAACTTTAACCAAACATCCATTACCATTTTGTTGAAGGTCCGATTGTGTGAATTCATGTAATGTATTGCGTTTGGAGTGCGGAATTTGATTCTTTGAATCTCGCAATGTTTTCTTCATTCGTTTTGGCTCAAGTGGTGTACAAGTAGAAGACCTCGGTTGGCGATTAGCCGAAGAAACGTCTAAAAAATAAGTTTAAAATTTTTGCAAATCAAGAAGTGTGTACAATTAGTTATACAGCCCTCTACCACCAAGAGGAGTTGATCGCAACTATGTTTAGAAATAAAATAATCAAAAAAGAAATTAAAAATAAAACCAGTTTCCAAGCTCAGGCACCCAAATTTCCAATACTCGATTTTGTCGCTTCTTATCATTTACAAGACTAACAAATGTGATGAGGTGCTCCTAAAAAATATAAAAATTAATTATAAAAATTCAAAATCTCATACCCAGAAATGTAAACTCCTTTGCTGAGAATTAACTCCACAAAGAAAAACGTCGAATTTAGCAAAATAATCACCAGTCGAATGAGGTGAGATGGTGTTAAAAAACTAGAAAGTTGTTACTAATAGAAAAGATAAAACAAACCTCAAAAGTAAGAGAATCACCAGTAAAATGAGTGAACCCTTCGTTGTCAGAACAAGTTGGAGAAGAATCAAGATACGGAATTTTATTTTTTCGAAAATTCAACGAATGTAAGTGTTTTAACTTAACAACAGTTTGCTCTAATGGCGGTAGTTTAATTAGAGATCTTTTGCGTCGCGATTTTAAAGGTTTAGATAAAACACTTTTTTCAATAAGAGACGACGCACTCCTAGGCAAGAGAATATTGAAAAGAATAAAATAGAAAATTTAATTAAAACCTTGTAAGCGTTTGAGCAATTTTCCGCATAAATATACTTCGATTGAGCCGATAGAATTTTAGAACTTCTCGAACGTTTCCTAAAAACATAAAGATTTTGAAATTGTAAAAATGGATTATTCCATAACTTTAAAATTTATATGCCTGCAGGCCCATCCACAACGTTAAACAAAATTATATGAAAAATACCTATGGAAGAAGCTGAACTCTCTACATTCTTGTCTAGATTTTTAACTATATGTTGCCCACATGTAGGACATCTTTTATTCTTCATGAAATAACGCTTGTACTTAAATTCAAAAATAAATAATATACATATTTCTGGTGAACTAAAAATAAATTTTTAATACTTTGTGATTAATTTTTTTAAAAAAGTAAAAATAAAAATATTAGTAATCAACTTTATTAACAGCAGAACACGTGCGATGTAATATTTTAAATATAATTGTATTTGTTACATATAATTAGTATATGTATATTTATGAATGGTAATTCATGGAAATTCAAGTAAATCCTTAAGTCCCAGACTTTTAAAAGTAAAATATCAAAAAATAAGTGGAAGGTCTCTAATGATAAAATGAACAGTTGTAAAAGATTTAATCAAGTCTGGGAAAGATATATTTTGACAAAAATTTAGAAAATAAAAATCGAAAAATAGGCTTTCTCACTTAATTTAAATTTTCAGCAAACTTTTATTAAAAGTATATCCAAATTCCTTGATATAGCGCATATTCAATTTTCTAATTTCGAGCTTATTTGTTTTGCTTTGTTGATTGTCTTTCAAAAACACCCCCACTAATGTTTGCAGGAGGCCCAGCCCCATAACGACGCTGCTGCTGATTGTTGAAATAACCTACACGTCGAAGATGTGGAGCTGCTCCGCCACGTGAGCCTCGCCTATGAAAATTATGCATTCGAACTGCAGCAGGACCAAATGTTACTTCATTTGTTAGCCGCTAAAAATTGGTTTAACTTATCATTTTTAAATTATTTTATGTGGAGATTGAGACATATGTCACTCGCTAAAATCAAGGTCACAGAAATTCTAAGGAAAAATTTAATTTAATGTAATATAGATCCAAAAATTACCTCTTTCTTCCAATCGATTCTGTTGTCTTTTCTGTTAAAATTATAAATCAAATAATATTTAAAAAATTTAAATACAAACCCAGCTTCACGTTCAGTAGCTTCACAGGATATGTTATCAAAAAAAGAACGGCTCTTGTCGTAGTAAATGTCGTTCTTTGTGGACTTTTCCAAGACTGCAATTACTTTATCATCGTTTATTTCACCATCAATTTCTTGGGTTGGAGATTTGTCTATAAATAGGTAAGACTCACCAAAATAAAATATAAAACCTTTTGGAGGTGAATGAAAATCAGAATGCTCTAGATCAAGCTCAGCAATATTATCGATAACACCATCCACAGATTCAAGAAAATCTTCATTTGCCTTTTCAAAATCAAAATCGCCGTCATATTTTCTTGTGTTACGCGCCTGGTTGTAATAATAATGTTGATGATGTGGTCGATGATCACCATTGTAACTATGCTGTTGCTGTTGGTAAGATATTTGGTGATCTGAAATCGGAATCCACTACATTTTTATTGTTATAAAAAGCGAAACCTTGTGCCTGGAAGACACGTGGCGCTTGTCTTACATTGATATATTTATGAGGTTGACGCTGTCCTTGAACAGCTCCTTGTTGGTAAAATTGATGCCGAACAGACTGGCCAAATCTACCAGATAATTGTTCATTTGTGGTTGCATCCCTTTGCTGTTGACGTGACTCAAATTGGGCACCAAATTTATTTGCTTTCAGGGACGATGCTCCAGAATCTTTTAAATCAATACTATTATGTGAGGGACAGATATACGAGTCTAAAAAACTACCTTGAGTAGCTTTACGCTCTTCGGTGCTTGAAGGCATAACTAATGGTGGCTTCGAAACGGAAATAATCGCTGAAAATAAGTCAAAAGAATCATCAGAATTATCTAAGAAAATCCAAAAACAAAAACCAACCAGGATCATAAGTAATATCATCAATATCAGGTGTTGGTTTAGGGGTATCGCAAACTCAAATGGAGAAAAATAAAACATATTTTAAACAAAAATACCTATTAAATCCTTGATATCACTGGCCTTGAATATAATGTAATCATAAACTTCCTTCCGAGCAGGGACGATAACATTCGCTAATCTGTCTTCTGTACCAAAAGAACGAACTGAAAAAAATTAACTAATAGCAAATACGTTGAAAGATTAACCTCTAGAGAGTGAAATTGTCGACTCCACGGGATCAACTGAAACATTAGAAAGTAAAATTTGTTTTATTTCTACAAAACCTTTATGTAAAAAGCCTTCATATCGAATGTCCAATTGCGAAATCAACGAAATTTTACTGCCAATGTAGGGAGTAGTCATATTAAAAAGATTACTGGCCAATTACAAGTTGATTAAAAGTAAAAATATTGTTGTAAAGAATTAATGTGGTGTAAGAAAATTAGTCCCAACTAAATACTATAAAGAAAATACAAAAAGTATAAAATCCATAAATATAAAATCCAAGAATAAAATTATTTTTGACAAAACAAATTTTTACACTCATTAATTTTTGAAAATAAGGGCAAAAATCTTTGATTCTTTCCTTATAAAAAATGCTTAGATGATTTCAAATGTTTCTAAAGAATTTCTGTAAAAAATTTCTAAAAAAAATTTTTGTGGTTATTTTAAGGGAAAGCGGATTTTCGCGCTGGACTCTAGTGTCCATTTCAAAATTTAATTCTTTAATAATCGAATTTCTGAATTGGCATTTTGTTTTATTTTTGACAAAACAAATTTTTTTTCTCTAACGCCTACTATTTTTATATTTATTGATTTTTTGTTTTAGAGAGAACATGGGAGAGTGGTGCATACAAATGTGTTGCATGAAGGAATGTGCACTTTCTTCGACGCCATTGTTGCAATTTGCTGCTTGTGGTGGTGGCATTGCTTTTGATCTTGTGAAGGAGGCTTACAATAGTTTTTTGGGGGAGGGGATTCTTTACAGGCAAATCCTGCGGATGTTTTCGGAAATTTTTTAAATCAAAACTAATTTTAAAATTTCTAGTCTTCAAGCAGCAGATTGGCCATTCAAATTGTGGCGCCACTGGACTTGAACATCAGTCCTGCCTTGAACCTTCAAGTTTGTTTAAATTTTCTAAATTCTTAAAATAAGAGAAATATTTTTAGACCTTCAAGGCAGATGTTTGAGGCAGCGGATGAGGCTCGCCATAAGCATGTAGTGGGGTCCAGAGTCACCACTGCGAGTAGCCTGGAGTCGAGAGTCACCACTGCGAGTAGCCTGGAGTCGAGAGTCACCACTGCGAGTAGTCTGGAGTCGAGAGTCACCACTGCGAGTAGCCTGGAGTTGAGTCCCACTTCGAGTAGTCGAAAGACTGCGAGTCGATGGGGACGATGAGACGCCGCTGCGAGTAGTCCGGAAATGAGAGCGCCGCTGCGAGTAATCCGGAAATGAGAGGCGCCGCTGCGAGTAGTCGGAAATGCGCGGCCTCACTGCTACTTATGGTGTCGATGATTCACTGAGACTTCAACACATCCCTCTCCCTTATGGTTTAGTTTCTCTTTTTTAATAAAAATCACTTTAATTATTCAGAATGTGAAATACCTCCAAAGAAGTCCGCCAAAACATCAACAAACACAATCAACTTCAACAAAATTTTGATGTTTTTTCAAGAGAAGAATGGCCATGGAAAAGTCTTCAAAATCTTCAAAGTTTGTTTTCTTTTAGTTTTTTGGGTAAACATCCGCAAGTTTTGTCTGTAAATTTCCCCAATTTTAATTCTTTAACAATTTTTTGTGGGTATGTTTTGCAGCTTTCTAGCTGATCAAAAATTTCCAAGTTTTCCTCCTCGACTTGATGATGGTTCCTCTTCTTCCAATTGTTCGTTGGCCACAAGCTTTGATTGAGACTTGGCTTTACTGTGGAAGAATTGGAAGCTACTGGATTTAATAAATGTGATTATTACGAAGGGCGAGACATTGGAAAGCCAAAAACACATGGAGTCGATCAATTGAAGAGTTTAAAAGCCATCAAGCGATTGCTGAGGTTTCTTTTTAACTTTTCTTTTCATTTTTTATTTCCAAACACGTGTTGGACGTCGATGTGCTTCACTCTTTGTGTTGAGCTCATTGGGCTGGCCAAGATACAATTGGGGATGGTTAGAGATTTGGCTGAGGTTCCTTTTGATTTTATTTTTTATTAGAAAGTGAGTTGTTGTACCTGGGCCTCCATATCTTTTCTTGGAGTACATAACTTCCTCATTTTTTCGTCTTTCTGTGTAAGTCATATATGTATAATTTGAAAGCTCTGAGTTTGCAGATTCTTTTTCCTAATAAGACTGATTTTTTCACAACATCCCATAAAAGGTTATGGACCGAAACGGAGACTTGATGGTTTCCTCCGTGTCTCCTTCTTTTGGCTTCGTCATTTCTCAGCTTTCGTCTAAATCGTATATCATTTGAAAGCCCTGAATTAGCAGATTCCTTTAGAGGATCGATCCTCTTCTAGCTTTCAAAAAAGGTCCAACTAGTTAAACTTTAAAAATCACGATTGCCCGTACTTCTTCGCCCTTATCTTTTTTTATAAAGCTTGAACCAGGTTGATCCTTCTAGAAGAAAGAATCTACATATCCAGAGCTCTCTAATGCTATATGGCTTGTCCGTTTGGGTTAAATTTTAAATAAGTTATGGGCCAAAAAAGATTTCGGGCTCCCGTAGGTGGCCCTGTTCATTTTACTTGGCCCATAACTTTGTCCTTTTTCAGTTTTTTCGTATAAGTCATATATCATTTGAAAGCTTTGAATATGTAGATTCTTTTTCTTAATAGGACCGTTCCTTTCCCAACATTCCAAAAAAGTTTATGGACCCAAAAAGAGACGACGTTCTTGGTGATGCTCCCTGTTCATCGTGGCCCATAACTTTGTCATTTTTCAATCTTTTCGTATAATTCATATATCATTCGAAAGCCCTAGGTCTGCAGATTCTTTTTCTTAAGAGGGACGATCCTTTCCAACTTTCCTTAAAATGTTACAGCCAAATATCTAGAATCACGGTTGTCTGCACTTTTTCAACCTTAACTTTCCCTGGACTACTTGGACCCAATTGACCATTCTACAAAAAAGAATCTACATATCTAGAGCTCATATATAACTTGTCCATTTGAGATTAACTTTATAGATGTTATGGACCAAAAAAATGATACTTGTGGTTCCAACAACGATTTTAATTTTTTTAAATTTCTTTCAATTTTTATAATTTTTAGTATAAACACATTCACAACAAAAACCTTTCTTTAGCTGCCCATTGTCCTTTTACACTCCAAAAAGCCTCATTTATTGCATCGCAAAGACAGAGGACGACCACCATCAAAACAAAAACGTTTGAATGAAGAAGAGAGAGAAATAATTAATTAATTTTTTGTTTTATATTTTTGATAAAATTTATCTTACAATGATTTTTTAATTTTTCTTTGGAAGATTAACTTTTACAAATTTTGTAGTCAATGGGACTCAAACTGCTGGTCTCTACCGCCAATTTTAATTTTTGGGATAAATTGTCATTTATTTTAAATAATTGCATTATGCCAAAATCTCGCGTATTTTTACAAATTCAAATCAAATACCCATTTGTATGTAGTCGCCCGTAATTTTTGCACAAACTTTGTTGGCCCATAACTTTATTCATTACCAACCGATTCTAATAATTTTTGTATCATTCTAAAGCACTGGAAGTGTAGATTATATTTGACAGACTATTTATTGTCTAGCTTATTAAATTAAAAGTAAATCTTTTCAAAAAGTTACTAGACCGTACCTTATACTTAATAGGACATTAGAGTTGCAGGTTGAGCTATTTTATCCCGGTACACCTCAATTGGGCGCGCACAATTGGGCGCACACAGTTGGGCGCAGGCGATTCGGCGCAACAAATTGGGCGCGAAATTCGAAAATGCAAATAATAGCTCGTTCGAAAGAGCTTTTCAAGCTGAGGCGAATAACACCAAAATCAGCGTGATTGGACAATTTGTACAAGGTTATGATCAGTTGAAACTTCGCTGGAAAAACTGTTTTTGTGCTGCTACGGAGGGTAGGCCGGGCATGGTCTTCGCTACACGATTAAAAGTGGCCCTAAGCGAAATAGTGTGGTTAGAGAAAATAGTTATTAGTGGGAAACTGGAAATTTTAAAACTTCGTGTAATTTGGCACTTTGTTGAAAATAAGTTCAGTATGGCATAAAATAGGCCTATAGAGTCCTGCCGGTTGAGTCTATGTTAATTTTAAAAATTTTAGTTAATTTTGAAAAATAGGTGACTAAAAATTGACATAAATAGTCAAATTTTTAAACTTATCCATTTAATCCAATTTTGGTATCATTGGATAGAGCTCGACGAGACGAGTCGAACGATGTATCATTTGTTTCATTTATTACTTTTTTTAATTATAAAATGCTTTTGAAGTTTATCGCTAAATCATTAAATTATAACTAGAAATTACGGTAACTGAAGGCAAAATTTTAAACTAAATATTTTGATCCAATTCTTGTATCATTAGATAGAGCTCGACGAGACGAGTCGAACGATGTATCGTTTGTTACTTTTCTTTAAATTTTAAGAAAGAAAATTGGGTTTGAATTTAAGCGAAAATCACTAAAGTAGCCGACCCAGAAGATTACACCCAAAAATTTCAGCCGGAATATCTTGGATTGGGGTTGTTAGATCAGGATGTATGATACCTCATTCGATTCCTTATCATTAACTGTACAACTATCAAAAAATAGGGCAATTTTATCGTGCCGTTTTTAAGATATTGAACAATGAAAATATGATTTTTGGAAAAATAGTCAAAATTCTAAACTGAAGCAATTGATCCAATTTTGGTATCATTGGATAGAGTTGACGAGACGAGTCGAACGATGTATCGCTTGTTACATCTCTGCGATTTTTAAGAAAGAAAAATGATATGAAGTTAACGCTAAAAACGATAAAATAGCCAACACAGAAGATCACCTCCTAGGCTAATTTTTAAATTTTAATAAGCCTTTAATCCAAATTTGGCATCGTTGGATTAAGCTCCTCGAGACGAGTCGAATGTGGTATCGTTTGTTAAATTTACTTTAGTTTTTAAAAGAGAAAATGTTTTTGAATTTAATCGGCATTTTGTTGTTTTGTGAGAATCTGATATGTTTTCGTTTTTAGGGATTTCGATCTAGTACGACGTTTTGTCGTTCTTAGAGATCGAGATATTTGTCGTTTCATGAGATTGTGACACTTTATCTGGTTTTGTCTAATTGAGACATTTTGTCGTTTTTAGTGAATAAGACAATTTGTCGTTTAGTGGGATTGAGACAATTTGTCGTTTTGGGGATCGAGACATTTTGTCGTTTAGTGAATCAATCTGAATATTTGCGAAATTTTGGCATAATGTTTAATATTTGAAATAAATGACACTTTATCCCATTTTTGAATTGGAAATAGAGCATAGGCCACATGAGTCTAATGAATAAAAAGTTCTACAGTTTGCTTACTTATTAAAATAAAAATATCATAATCAAAATTGCAATTTAATTTAAAGGGCAAACTGTCCTTTTATGGGACGGCCTTTTTATTTGAATTTAAAGGTGGTATTCTAGGCTGCAATTAAACAGCTTTATGGCACAGAAAAGAAAACGAAAATGAACAAAATTATTTTTTATAAATTTTCATGAAAAAAATATAAACATAAAAAAATGGAATTTATTAGTCTCTATGTAAAGATCAATGTTTCTGTTTATGCTGTTCTTCGTAAACCGGATTTCTAAAAAATTATTATTTGAATTAAAATAAACTATAACAAGAACATTTTGCCCGTGTCAACATTTTCAAATTTTGTTCTTCTGCTGCTATCATCATCAAATGAATCTAATGCTTCCGCATGATCATAGACAGGATTTGTGAATGTCGTAGTCATTACATCAGTCATTTCTCTTTGTGGTAATTTTAAAGGTGATGAGTGTAGCTCCTCAACGAGTGACTAAAAATTTTCAAATTATTACTAGAAACTAACGGAAGCTTTTAAATTAGCGAAATCTCTTAAAATCTTCAAGTTAGAAAATTTACATTGTCATGTTGTTGCATTTGCCGATCTGCTTCAAGAACAGGATTTGAGAAAGAAATCACGTTGCCATGAAATGTAACAACTGAAGCACCGCCAATTGAGCCTTCACCAGAAGCCAATCGCTTCTTATTAAGGGCGCTCTTGCGTTTATAAATTAAAATGGAGAGAAAAGTCATAGTCTATAAACAGTTTATATTTCTATAATATTTAAGATTTACCGCTAGGCACACTAACATAGCAAACATTAATAGCAGCGCGTAATATGCACCGTTTCCTGGAATTAAAAAAATATAATATCGATGCCAGGTTTTGCAGAAAATAATCCCGAATATCAATCCATCATACTCCCGCGCCGATCAACTGCCTTTTATAATTTAATACCTGTCAACTGAGCCAACTGCCTACTGACAGAGGAAGGTTTTTGACAAAATTCGCCTTCAAAATCGCCACAATCACAAATGCCGTCTAAAAGGCAATGACCGCCATTCTGACATGAACATTGCTTTGGAATCTATAAAGGCGTAAAATTTGTTACTACAATCCAGATAATAGTTAAATGACCGGCAGCTCCTCTATTCGAGCAGATCCACAAGTGCCATCCTAAAAACAAATTAATAGGATCCAATATGATTAAAAATTTCAGACATCAAATTGAGTGACTCCATCGGGACAGAGGCATCTAAAACCATCCGAGGGCAATTCGACGCAAAGATGTGAACATTGAACTTTTGCACAAGCACTATCTGCGCGAAGCATATCTCTAGCAAATCTAAAAGAAGAGATGGTTATTTTTCAAAGTGGAATTTGCATTCAACCTTTGTTGAATTCTCAACGCGTGGACGTCATCTATGGCACTTGCAACGAGTTGAAGACGACTTCTACCAAACTTGTCTTGAATGTACAAATTCTGCGACTCTTTGGATACTAAATGAAACAAATTTAAAAATAGAAGCTTCCGAATTTTTATTTATAATGAAGTCAAATAAAAATCAAACCGGAAGTCCCTGCATTTATCGGCTTTCCAGACGTCCAAAAGAGATGATTTTCAAAAACATCAATAGCCCATGGAGTCCTTGTGTCTCGAGCAACTGAAATAAAAGGATTTATTTGATCGAATATATTTAAAAGTTACACACCAGTTAGCCTACGTGAACCATCGGGAAGGCAAGAATCAACCTTGAGAAACAAAAGAACTTGGTGAATTAAATAGAAAAAATGTGAACCTTGTGGTATTTAGGATCGCTCCAATATATTCGGCTATCTCCTTAAGAGGGAAATTATTAACATCTTTAAATAGAAATAATGGTGAAAGTAAAGTTTATTTACTCACGTCCTTCATCGACTGCCATAGTTGTTGGTGAATAAATGAGATCACTTATTATAGTCTAAATTTGATAGTTAATTCATGAATAATTCAAAAAAAAATTTTTATTTTAAAAATTATAGATTTAAAAATTCTGATACTTTAAACTTTGGAAAGTTAAATAACCTGTCTTTTATTTCCATCCATGTCGGAACATTGAATCTTAGCTTCAAATCCTGCATCTGCGAAGCAAATTCGCCCCAATTTTGGCAGGGTAACAATTGCTGTTGGGAGTTGTAAGCGTCCAGCGATAACCTATTGGAAAGATTTAAGAAAAGGCTAATAAAGTAAAAAACCGTTCGTCTATATCTGCCATCAGAAGTTGTAACATATATTACTCCATTTCCATCTGATGATGGTTGAGGAACGGGTTCACTCAAACGTTTCTTTCGTCGACCAGCTGCTGCTGCAAGTACTGATTTCTCATTAGTTTTAAAGTCGCTGACAGTGGCAGTTATGTATAAATTTCTGGAGAATTATGTATCTTTATGGTTGTATTAAATAAAAATTGAAACCCTGTTAAGTAGTCCACGGCCATACTCATAGGAAAAATGTTTTCTCCAAAGTTGACCAATAGTTCTTGACCCTCATGCTAAAAGTTAAAGGATTATAAGTGTTTATTGAAATACATTTTAAAATTAATACCGATTGATTGCCTTTAGGGAGAGCGGACCGGAAAAGTTTCTTAAAGTATAATGGTTCATATTATTAATTTAAAAGTTAAAATATACTCGCTGGTATGTATCCAACCAAAACATCTTAAATGAAAATATGAAAATTAAAAAAGTTAATGAAAACAGTAAAACTTACATATTCCCGTCTCGGATCAAACTCTATGGCACCAATACTTTGTTGTTGATGTGATGGAGATTTACGAGTGGCTGCATTAACACGACCACGAGAACCGACTAGACTTAACTAAAATGTATGAGAATAGAGAAATGAGGTAAAATGTAGTTGACCTGAAGAACTTTGTCATCTGAAGCAATCATAACAAGTGGGTGCTGAAGATAATTTTAAAGAAGATTTTGAAAATTTTATTTTAGAATTGTATACCTCCCCATTAGAACGGCAATCCTTCCCGTTCATAGCGCCTATAACAACGCCTGAACTGTAATCACCGACGCATTTACACAAGTATGAACCCTTAAAAAATTTATTTTGGATAAACATGTTTACGCAAATAATGATTAAAACAAACCTTTGTGTTTAAACACATTTGAGAACATGTATTGTTTCCTTTACATTCATCAATGTCAATGCAATCAAAAGGATTTCCTGGATCTTAAAGATGATTTTTTTAATATTTAATTTTTACTAGGAAAAATAACCTGTGGTAAAACCATCTCGACAATGGCAATAATATCCATCTAGATTTAAAAAACTTTTTAAAATATTGACAATTTAAGTAAACCTTGAACATCGGTACAAAGATGTCGGCATCCGCCATTATCAGAATGTGAGTGGCAACTCTTTCCATTTTGCTTAATGCAGCCAATCTCATCAGTAGCATCGCCACAGTCTTGAGAATTTATTTCTTGTTAAGGAACACCTAATTTAATTTCTACCATCTTTCCTGTCACATGCCAATGTTGCATTAATACATTTGCCACTCGTGCATTTGAATTCGTCTGTCGAACAATCTCCATATTCAGAGAAGGAAGAGCACATAGCTATTAGTAAATTGATAATTTTAGCTTTTAGTCTAAATCCAGAACAAGCTCACAGAGATGCTCATCAGAATAATCATGTTCTCCACAATCATTAAAACTAAGCGAAATTAATTCAAGAATATCTAGTAAAAAATAATTACCCGTTGCAGAGTTGAAGGATGTTCAAACAAAGCTTTGAATGAGAACAGCGAAAACGTAAAGGAGGATCGCATTGCGCAACTTTACATTGTTCATTCGTCTCATCAGAATTATCACCACAATCTTATAAAATAAAAATTAAATAAAATGAGTTGTTAAAATATTAACCGTTGTCTCCATCACACATAAATTTGCGCGAAATGCACACACTGTTAGAACATTCTGGTGAACGAATAAAAATAATATAATAATTTTAATAAATGTTACCATATTCATTAGGTGAACAATGCCTTCTATTAGGCTATAATAATTTTAGAAAATAAAAAGTTATTATATATGTCCTTACGTAATCCTCACAATGTGTTTCATCAGAAGCATTTACGCAATCACGCCTATTATTTATAAAAAAATTATAAAAAGAAAAATCTAGATAACCTTCGATCACACCATTTATGTTCAAGAATACATGTCCCATCATCTATAAAAATCATTCGATTTAATTTATACTTAAATAAACCGCATTTCCTGAATCCATCTGCGCACTTTCTAAGCGTACATTGAGATTCATCCAAGCCATCATTGCATTGCATTGTTCCATCACAGACCTTAAATTAATTTTAAGTTATAAGCTTTTGAAATAAGCAAAATACCTTCGAGTGAGGAATGCACCTGCCCTCTTAAAAATAAACAAATTTGTTTAGGAATATTAACAAAATATTTACCGTTACACCGGAATTCTGACTCAGAACAAGGGCGTGATGTACCTTATCATTAAATATTTGTTACCATCTAAAAACTAAAATCTCACCTCCGCATTGTTCGTCAATCTCGTCTGAGTTATCGACACAATCTTTAATTAAAAAAAATAAAAAAATATAATATAAAATTTCCCTGCCATTTTCGCTATCACACATCCATCTCTTAGGAATGCATTTTCCGGAAGTAACACATTTAAACTCTCCCTGTTCTTCACATGCCGGACAGCGCGAAGGTAATTCATCGGAACTATTAGAAAATTTAGAATATTTTTGCATTCTTCAATATTTTAACAATTTACCCGTCTCGGCAGTCATCCTGCCCATTACAAAAAGCCCAATCAGGTACACAACGATAAGAGTTTGAACAACGAGACCAACCACGAGGGCATTCTACTTTATCACATTCAGGCTTTGGTTCGTCACTGCCATCTCCACAATCATCTTTAACGATTATGTTAAAAAAGGAGAAAAGTTGAGTCCTACCCTCGCTGTCGCATTTCCAGCTTTTTGGTATACATTTATGATTAGAACAGCGAAACTCCTGAGAACAAAATATAAACATTTCAAAAAATTAAAATATGCCTCAGCAGTGCAGTTTCTAGATGCATTCTTGCAGATGTGTTCAGCCTCATCGCTTCTATCACCACAATCATCTTTTAAATAATTAATAATTAATTAATAATTTCTATTACCATCTCCATCACATGTAAAGCCTTTTGGAATGCATTTTCCAGTATTTAAGCATTTAAACATCCAATGATCACAAGGTTTATCCTGAAAATATCATAATTAAAAATGATTGTAATTAAAAAATAAATAAAATACATTAAACAATTAAACTTACACAATCTCTCTCATCACTGCCATCACCACAATCATCTGTAAAAAATATGTTTTTTGGAGCTTAAAAATTAAAAAAATTTTGCCTTGCCCGTCACACATTTGGAAAGGTCGTGTGCTATAAATTTACAAAATTAATTATAAGAAGTTTATAATTTAAAATTATTTTAACGAACCAATTATGATTTGAACATTGAAATTCGCCAACTGGACAAATGCGATCGCCTTAAAAATCATAAGAGTATATCATTGAATCAAATTTTGCTAAAAATAACCACAAATATCCCGTCCAGGCTCATCATCTCCATCGGTACAGTCCTTAAGAAACAACATTAACAATAATATTCATTTAAACGTATGTATGAAGATAAAAATATCGGTCGGGGTCGATTTGTCGCGGCCGATTTGGCGCGAGACATTTTGGCGCCCGGACAATTTGGCGGCAGGACAGTTTGGCGCCCGAGTAGAAATTTTATTATCCCTATTGTAGAAATGAAACTATTAATACCCGAAATCGGGACTTTTCCGAAAAAAGTCCCGCTTCCAACTCCCCCCCCCCTCCCGATTCCAAACGCGCCAGATTGGCCTGGTTCGAAAAATATTGATAATTTTTTAAATTACTTTTTCGCCATCACAATACCACAGCTTTGAAATACATTTTGAGTCAGTCCCAGAACAAGTAAATTGACGAGACGTGCTATTTTTAATAATCAGAATCTTGATTCAATAAATATTCGATACCAGTTAGCCTCGCAGTCACGGCCATTGGGGAGCAAATAAAATTGGTCTGGACAGTCACATGAAAAGTTGCCACCACCTGGCCCGATTAGGCAGAGATGCGAACAGCCTCCATTGTTATCCCCGCATGGATTCGGCCAGTGTGGCTATATTTTTAATGAGATTACTATTATGAAATTCAATATTTAATAAAATTAATTCATGTCTATAACATACAAATCCAAACATTAAATACCTGTCTTAATGGATGAACAACACGGAGTTCGTTAGGCAATTGCAAGGTAGTCACTAGATATAGTCGATAAATGATCTTATGCTATCATGAAATTAACCAACCCAGGACACTTTCATTGGTTGCTGTCCATTTGTCAGCTCGAATAACTTGTTTCAGATTCCAATCACTCCAAAATAGAAATTCGTTGTAGACAGTGATAGAAGCGACATGGGAGGTAAGTTTTGCTGGAATCCTGTGCCGATGGTGAATGCCATCTTGGAGGTCCATCCAATTGAGTTCATTAAGGTGCGCGTCGCCCCAAAAAAGACGGTCAGAATAATAATCTATGGCAAGGGCATTAGGCCAGCCTAAATCACGTTCAGCGATCTTAATAACTGGATCCGCAGTGCCGTATGGTGCTGAACCATCCAGAGCGACTTTAGCAATGTAAGGTTGGAGTGACCTTAAGATTGCAGAAAATTCCAATTTTTAGTATAACGAAACTAACCATTCAGTGAAATAAAGGTAACCACGTTTTGGATGTACAACAATTGCCTTAAGAAATTTTACACAAAAATATGATATAAAATTTTCACTTTTGGTTGTGAAATTCGATCTCGGATCAGTGTGCGACAGAATCGACCGTCTAACTCGCAAACACGCAAAGCTCGATCTTGCCTGTTTAGACTGTACAACTTACGGCCAACCTAATAAAGACTTTTAATTTATAAAATAATAAATATAATACCCAATCGACGGCAATTCCCTCTATGCCGAATACATTATGACGCATTATTTGTTCATAACTACTGGGTGCTTCACTTAATTTATGTAGTGATTTCCGGTAGATGCGCAATTTTCCAGAATCTGAAGAGAATCAATTTTCGATCATTTAATATAAACTTAAGCACCGAGCAAATAGACCATCTCATCAACTGAATCAACATCCATTGAGACAAGATTTTCAAATCCTTGGGCTACAAGCTCATATCGAGATCCATCTTTAAAAATACAATTATTATATTTTTACCCCTTTTATAAAAAGCAACCTATTGATATGAATCGAACATAGTGTTTGTTGGCCAAAAGCAAATAAGGCTCTGGCTTCTATAATAAATAATATTGAGTAGTGCATTTAAAAAATTTAATACCTCTTCATTCGGTTTACAATTAAACCCATCTGCATTTAATGTCATCCCTTCAGGGCAAGAGCATTTATAGCTTCCTTGCTTGTTTTCACAAAAGTGGGAACAAAGCGAGAGACCTTCTTCAAAACATTAAAAGATAATTTTATCAAAATTTTCAACAAACCCATGCATTCGTCTATATCTATACAGGATTTATTATCTGCTCGATTTATTTGAAATCCGTTTTCACAAGAGCATTTATATCCAATAGGTAAGTCATCACAATGTTGTTCGCAAAGTGGATGTTCTTTTTGTTCACATTCGTTGACAACTGAAAAACCATTAATAAAAAACACCTTATAATAAAAGCACTCACAACAACTAGGACTTTCATCTGAACGATCTGAACAATCATAGGTGTTATC
>ABLG01000303.1:0-18502 GCA_000172435.1 Meloidogyne hapla | reverse complement strand
TGAGTCGAATGAGACCAAAATCAGCTTGATTAGATCATTTTGAACAAAGTTATGAATGATGTCGTATAAGTTACATTGACCCTGATTTCAACGAATACGCCTACGTACGAGAAGGAAGTTGGGCATGTAGAGCGAAACGATTCATTTCTTATGATTCTGTATGAATAGGCTTATGGTACTACCTACAGAACCAAGCGACCATAGGCTCCCACGAGACGCGTGCCGCAAAACCGGTTTTTTGGTTTTGCACAAGCGTCTCTCCGACTCCAATAGCATACAAAGTCTCGACAAAATAAATATTACCTGTTGAACTGGCATTTTACTGTTTTCAGATTTACTGTTTTCTTTTGCATTTTCGAGCTTGGTCCCCCATGTGGTTTTCCGATTTTCAAGTGGCTGTATCTCAGCCCATAGTTATGAGCCCCAAATAATTTTGGTGTCATTCAACTCAGCTCACCGAGCTCTTTCGAATGACATATGTATTGTCCATATTTAAGAATGGTCCGTATTCTGAAGTTTTTCCTTCTATTTTGTAAAATTTAGAGTTACTTATTAATTCCAAGTCCAAATTTTGTAATTAGAAAACATTTATTTTTGCGGACAATATTTGCGGACAAATTTTTTAGGCAAAAAATACTTACTTCTTATTCACTTAAACATTTTTTTTAATTTGTCCGCAAAAATTATTTTTTAATTAATATTTATCCCTGAAATGGCCCATAGAGAACCGCTTAAGGATAAATGATATAAAAATCTTATTTTTGTCACTGTTGCCTCGCCAGAATTTTTACTTTAAAAATCTCACTTTTTTCATCAAAAATCTGTTCACCACTACAAGCCATAATAATTCTATCTAAAGCTCTAACAAAATTATATGCATCTTCTGGCACCATCAATTTTGGTAGATTTTCAAATTTCCATTCATTTTGTTTTTTATACATTTTTGTCAATTTAATTGTTTTTATGCCAGTTTTTCCTTTTTCTAATTTAATTTTCATAAAATTGTTTTCTCCAGTTTTCAACTCTTTTTGAAACAAATCTTCTCTTGGATCTAAAAATTATTTAAAATGTTTTAGATTTTCTCTAATTTTTGCTGACAAAATTTGCGGACAAATAATAATTTAGTGGAATGTTTGAATATTACGTAAAATTGATTTGGGGGAATATTGACCTTGCGGACAAAATTTTGTCCGCAAAAAATCAAGTCTCAATAAAAGAAATTTAAAAAAACCTTTCTTATCTTCCAAAATAAAAGGAAATTGATTGAAAGGTAATTTTAATAATATTTCACTTCCATCAAATTCTTCAAGTATTTTTGCCATCGTTTTACGAATCCAAAACAAAGATGTACTTGGAATTGAAAATGAATTTAAACGTTCGACAGGTTTTCCATGTTCCAACTTCTTTTTTTGAAAAAATTTTAATTGAAGTAAACCTCTTTCATTTCTTAATAAGACAAGTGAAATATCATAAATTTCAGTAATTATTCCTACTGAAGCTAATTCTTTATTGAAATCTAAAAAAATAAAAAAATTATTTTCTTTTAATTAATGAAACAGAAAGCCTTAAAACCTCATTTGTCAGTCTAGGTTTTGTATAAAGTCTAGACTAATTATTCGGTCAAACAACCCAAAACCTAGTTAGAGAAGTTCCATCCAATATATCTCTGATTTTCCCAAAGTTGTAGGGCAACATTTGCGGATTAATATATTTACAGTGACACACCAGGGAGTTGAAACCGTTTTTAAAAAGAGGAAGAAGGAAGCAGAAGCAAAATCCCTGCGGCACACTCTGTGGCACTTTGTTCCAATTTCAATATGTTTCAGTTTTGTCCGCAAATATCAGTCCGCAAAAATTTTATTTTTATATAAACCTTACTTGAAGAATCAAAAACTTGTTCCCCATTACAGGCCATAATAATTTCATCTAAAGCTCTAACAAAATTATATGCATCTTCTGGCAACAATTTAGGTAAATGCAAATTTATCCATTCATCCCTATTTTGCATTTTATAAATATTTGTTAATTGAATAGTTTGTCTGCCTGATTTTCCTTGTCTTAATTCAATTGTTATATAATTATATCTTCCAAGTTGTAATTCTTTTAGTGCTACACTTGGCCTGGCTTAAAAATTTTTTTTTAATTTCTTAAAAAATAAATTTGAATTTTTGCGGACAAAAATCTTTTTAAATAAAAAACGAAAATTTTTTTATAAATATACCTAATTTAAATTTACTTCCAAAAAATTTTTTAAAAATTTATCCGCAAATTTTGTCCGCAAAAAATTATAAAAAAAAATTCTTTAAAAATAAAGAATAAACCTGTTTGATAATTATCAGGTAAATCTAACTCAACAATTGGCATTTCTGGTAATTTTTCATTTCCTTCATATTTTTCAAGTATTTTTGCAATTGTTTGACGAATCCAAAGCAAAGAATTAAGGGGAATAAAAAATGAACGTTCAATTATTCGATTTTCTGTCTTCATTTTTAAAAAATAATCTAATAAAAGTTTGCCTTTTTCATTTCGAAATAAAATAAGAGAAATATCACAGAAATCAGTAATTATCTCTTCTGAAGACAATTTTTTGTTTGAATCTTTAAAAAAATTGAAAAATTATTTTTAATTAATTTTAATATTTTTAATAATTAAAATGATGATTACAATTTTTTAGAGGTCCAAGTTCCAAACCTCGGATTTTTCTGGATTTAACCTGGTATTTCCAGGCTTATTGTTAGGAATTTTTATGGATTCATAGAAAGTCGGAAAATGTGACTTTTCTTTCAAGTTGTCCGCAAATCATAGCAAATTTCTTTTGAAACTCGAATGACTTGCGGACAAGAATTACGGATTTTGTCAGTATAAAAATTTGGAAAAAGACCCAAAAACCAAGCAATTCAAAAAATTGAAAAATCAATTCAAACCTAAAAACAAACAAAAAAAACCTCACTTTTTTCATCATAAAACTTTTCTCCATCACAAGCAATAATAATTTGGTCTAAAGCTTTAATAATTTTAATTGAATCTTCTGGCACTAATAATTTGGGTAAATCTAAATATTCCCATTTCATTCCAGTATTTCCTGTTCTATAAATTTTTGTTAATTGAATAGTTCTTTTGCCTGATTTTCCTTGCTGTAATTTTATTATCATCATAATATCTTTTCCAAGTCGTAATTTTTCTTTACAAAAATCAACTCCAGATGGCACTTCCATTGGATCTTAAAAATTAAATAAACATTTTTGAAAATAAAATTTTTATAATTTTTGCGGACAAAATTTTGTCCGCAAAATGTATTTAAGGATAAAAAAAATAAAAAACCTTCTATTTGATTTATAACATCTGTCTGGTTCATAAATTTATTGGGTCCAAGTTTCTATAATTTTTAAAAAATAAAATTCAATTAAAAGTTAAAAAGAAACCTCAAAATTAGACGAAACAAACCTTCCACTATAATTACGTGATTTAACAATTGAAATAGTAAAAATTCTAGATTGTCTGCCAAAATATTTAAATAAATTAAACGATCTATTTAATTTTAACATTTTTTTCTACAAAAAAAAATAATTATAAATTAATTAAAAACGAAGAAAATAATTATTTAAATTAACACAATATTTCGTCTTTCTTTACATTTTTCGGAACGGGTCAGTTGAGCGCCGCCAGTTGAGCGGGTGGCACGACGTTACGTCAACGGACTTTTCGTCAATGGACTTTTCGTGAATACCTTTCGTCAATGGACTTTTCGTCTACGGACTTTTCGTCAATAAACGAATATTTTAAAACGTGTCCGGACAAAACATCCAAAGGACAAAACATCCAATCAGCAAAAAAAGACAAAACATAGGACAAAATATCCAAGGACAAAACATCCAAAGGACAAAACATCCAATCAGCCGAAATAGGACAAAACATCCAATGGTTGAATTATGTTTTGGGAATGATTTTCTTGGCAACAGAACATGTTCAACACGAGGTTGCTGAGATCCAAAAATGCTTAGAACTATTTCGAACAAATATTATATTATTCGAAAACCCTGGATGTATTGATTCTTTATCCCAAAGGGACTGATCAGATCCGATTAATATTTAAAAAGTTATGAGCTGATAAGTCCAGACAATCGTGATTTTCGATCTTTAAACATCTGTAACTTTTCAAATGATGATCTGATCAGATCAACCCTGTTAGTAAAAATGATCCTCACATCCAGAGCTTTTGATTGATATATGAATCACTCAGATTGGATAAGAATTATAAAAGTTATGGGCCGGAAAAGGGCCCAGGGACGCCCTTATCCGTGAAAATATAGTTAAACTAATGCAATTACTCTCACATTTATTTTTAAAATACCAATCTATTGACGAAAAGTCCGTAGACGAAAAGTCCATTGACGAAAGGTATTCACGAAAAGTCCATTGACGAAAAGTCCGTTGACGTAAAGTCATGGAGCCGTTGAGCGCGAGCCGGTTGAGCGCGAGCCAGTTGAGCGCGGCCAGTTGAACGCCCCCTATAAAGGGGCCGGTTGAGCGCCAATAAATTTTTAATTTTTTAATAAGCAAAATAGTTTGCTTTTTTATGTTTTAAACATAAATATTTCAAGTATTATTGATGCCTCGTGATCACTATGGCATCATTGTGCGATCACGCTACTTAGATCACGTAACTGATAATTTTCCATCCCATAATATGACATTTTTTGAATCCGAAAGATGGAGACAAAAACATAGGGTTAGTCTTTTGTTAACGGAGTTTTTCATGGTTCCAGAGGGACTATTACCTCAACCTATTTTCAATTTTCTGAAACCGGAGTTACAGAAAGTTTATTTTTTAGGCTTCTGATCACTAATTGAACAAGCTTTACATGATTTTTACTTTAATCATGTAAAGCTCGCGCTCAACCGGCTCGCGCTCAACTGGCTCGGCGCTCAACTGCCCGGTCTCAACCGGCAGCGCTCAACTGCCCGGTCTCAACCGGCAGCGCTCAACTGGCGGCGCTCAACTGACCCCAACCGTACATTTTTGTTAAGAAGAAAAAAGAAAAATGGTCAATAAGAAGGAAAATTATAAAATGGTCAGTACTGAAAAAATTGAAAAATGGTCAATAGTAAAAAAGATAAAAATAAACTGTTCTCTGTTTAAGGAACACATTTTCTGTTAAAAGTAAATCAAACAATTTAAATAATTTATTTTTTTAAGAAAAATGAAAAAGTCTCACAAAATTAATTTAAAATATCTTTTTAGTCTTTAAAAATTTCTTTAAAAAAAATATTTTCTAAAATTAAAAATTCTTCATTAATTTAAATCTTCGCGCATTCAAAGAAATAAGCCGCAAACATTTTCATTCCATTTATATAGTTGTAGACATCCAACTTTTCATTCTGAAAAAAGAATTTTCTCAAATTATTTAAATTAAAAAAATTAAAAAAAAGCCTGTGAATGTGCCATATCATCAGAACGACCCATAGGCAAAAGCATAACATTCTTTCCAGTAATGTCCTATTTTTTAAAAAATAATTTTTAAAATTTTTCTTTTCATCAAACTTGGAATGTTAAAGTAACAGGAATGCTTCCACCCTCTCTTGTAAAATCTGGTTCAACTCCATAAACTTGAAAATAATAAAATTAAAAAAGACACAAATCTTCATCATTTATACCTTTCTTAACAGCATTAGCCCCAGCTTTGTAATGAGCATGTCTAAAATCACCCAACCAAGCCAGAGCACCTCCACTA
Organism: Meloidogyne hapla; assembly: GCA_000172435.1. Lineage (NCBI taxonomy): Eukaryota > Metazoa > Nematoda > Chromadorea > Rhabditida > Meloidogynidae > Meloidogyne > Meloidogyne hapla. The sequence continues at coordinate 12,770 of ABLG01000303.1, read as the reverse complement.
GGAATTACTCTAACAAAAAATATTTTTTTGAGAATTTAAAAAATTTTAAATTTGCCTAATTTTGTTGGCAGTATCTCTTTGAGCAAATATTTTGGTCAAATGAGCAGTAACGACTTTGTTAACTTCATCTGGTATCATATCCGGTACAAGTCTTAAAGGTTATAGAAAATATAAGGTAAATCTCTCATAAATTAATACAGTCTCTCTCAATTTTATGCATCTCTAACTTTCTCTGTATAATTGGTAGAGAACAAAAACTTTTCCGGAAAATTTTTCCGGAAAACTATTTATTTTTTATTGTTTTTTCTCTACCATACACTGCAAAACAAGTTTTAAACTTTAAAAATAAATTAGAGAAGCATAAAACTTTGAGACTACTATTTTCAATTAAATCAATTTTAATTTTATGTTCTCTAACCGAATGCTGAATTTCCCAATAACTTTAGCTGGTATAACAGTTTTTGTTCCTTTCCCATAAAATGCGCCCTCAATACCTAAAAAATTATATTTTTTGTTAAATATCGAATTCTCTAAAAATCTACCATGAACTGAAAGAGAAGGTTGACGCCATCTGCGCATTAAAATTTCTTTTGGATTTGTTGAGGTTAACTTCCCAACTCCAATATCCTTTTGAAAAGCTTCCTATAAGTGATTTAATTTTTATAAAATTCTTTTAAAAATCTGACCATGTCAAATGATGTGATTTTGTCATAAAGCTAAAAAAGAGGAAAATTTTATGAAAATAATTATTTGTTTGATTTAAATCAATTAATGTTTATTGGCAATATTGGTGTCCCTTCAATTTAAGCCACGCCCACATTTAAGGTTTTCTTTTCTTAAAATTTGCCCTTTCTTAAAAACATTGAAAGTGGGCGTGGCTTATGAAAAGCGTTAAAATAAATTTTACAATTGTTTTAGGTATATAAAATAATTATAAATCTCATAGTCTACCTCAGACTCTTCCTTTGTCAATTCAGCCACCATTTTATCTAGACCACTATAAAATATTTTTTTTTAATTTAAAAAAAAAATTCCTCCTACTTTATAAGAATATTTCCATTATTATCAGTTAATTGACTCAAAAGCCAGCAAAGGTCAATCATTGGTTCATGACTTACAATAAAATATTTATATTATATAAATTTATGTTAAAAACATACATTGCCCCTCCATAAGTTCCAGAATGTAAATCTTGCTTTGGAGAAGTAACCTCTACTTGATATGAACATATTCCTCTTTAAAAAGAAAAAATTTATTAAAATTAGTTATAAATAACGATAATTAAAAATAACGAAATCTAGACTTATTAAACCCTCCCAAGTTCAATTAAGAGTTAGAGGAACCTCACCAAGGCCTGATCCTCATAAAATAAATTCAAACAAAAATTAACCTAAGTCCATAAGTAATGCATGGCTTTTCTTTTCCAAGCCAATAATTATCAGAAATACAAGTAAAGTCAATATCTTCAAGAAATTCTTTTTTATATTTATTTAGAATTGCGTCTAATCCCAAAGAACCACTTTCTTCCATTCCTTCAAAACAAAACTAAAAAAAAATTAAAAATTTTTTAAATTTTCAAAAAAAAATCAAAAAACTTTTAAATTAATCGGAATTTCAATTCCCAATTTTTGTAAAGTTTCAATAACATTTAACCATCCAAGCACAGGTCCTTTATCATCAGTAGAACCTCTTCCAAATAATTTCCCATCAATTTCGGTTAATTCAAAAGGTTCGGTATTCCTAAAAAATATTTTAAAAATAAAAAGTATTGTTTTGAAAATAATTAGAAAAAATTAAATTTATTTATTAGTTTTGTGTTTATGAGTTATTCCAAGTTCAAATCTTATCAAAACTTAATTTCGGAATATTACTATTTATTTTTTTATTAGATTTTTTGACTTCCCTTGAATGTACATATAATTAAAAATAAAACGTTTGCCGTTGGTTCTCGGTGGTTAAGTTGGAAAAGTCTAAGTTTTGAAAGAAAAATTTTGACAGAATGGTTAATGGTTCGAATTCTTTCGTATGAAAATCGTTTTTATTAACGACTTAAAATATTTTAAAAAATCAAAATTGGAGAAACAAAAATTTTTTGAACCTTACAAAGGAAGTGTTCCCAAGTGATCGCGGGACTTCTTGATGAAACTTTGTATATAGCTAAATCACCCCCTATTTCTATTGTAAAATTTTAATCCTAACTGCTGCGGAGCAAAGCGGACCGAGTTATGGCCCTCCAAAGTGCCAAATTTGGACCTATTTATTTTCTTTATTACATAACTAATTTTAAATAGGGTATTTACAAGAACAGTTGTGGTGCAGTGGTAGTGCTACCAACTATAAATTTTTTCTAGGAGGTTCGAGTCCTCTCGTTGCCAAATTTTTTCTTTTTGTTATTTTTTTGATTTTTAAAAATTTTATTTAATTTTTTTCATTTTTTAAAATCAATTTTTAATTTTTACCTCTACAAAAAAATTTTTCAAATTCATTGTAGTATTATGAGTAGGCTTATAGTAATATATTAAAAAGTGGAAACATTCTTTAATAATAATAGTATGGAAGATTTTAAAAATAGTTTGAATTAAAAAAAAAATTTCTGGCAATTTTCTAAATATTTAGAAGCAGTAAAATAGATTGAAGAAAAGATTATAGAGGCCTGTTAATAATTATTAAAAGGTAAGGCTATTATAAGCCTACTCATAATACTACAATGAATTTGAAAAATTTTTTTGTAGAGGTAAAAATTAAAAATTGATTTTAAAAAATGAAAAAAATTAAATAAAATTTTTAAAAATCAACAAAAATAACAACTGAAAGAAAAAATTTGGCAACGAGAGGACTCGAACCTCCTAGAAAAAATTTATAGTTGGTAGCACTACCACTGCACCACAACTGTTCTTGTAAATACCCTATTTAAAATTAGTTATGTAATAAAGAAAATAAATAGGTCCAAATTTGGCACTTTGGAGGGCCATAACTCGGTCCGCTTTGCTCCGCAGCAGTGTAGGATATAAAATTTTACAATAGAAATAGGGGGTGATTTAGCTATATACAAAGTTTCATCAAGAAGTCCCGCGGTCACTTGGGAACACTTCCTTTGTTAGAAATTTTTTCTTAAAAACCCAAGCCTTTAAAGAATTTTTAAAATACTCTTTTATTAATTTATTAATTATACCATCCATCATCAAAATTGGCTGGTTGAACATCCAAATGTCCATAAATAAGTAAAGTTTTCTTCTTTTTGTCATTCCCTAATGTCCCAAAAAGAACTGGAGGAAGTGGAATAGTTGTTCCATCAGGTAATGTTTGATTACTATTTTCTATTTGTTTACAAATAATTCCAAGTTTTTTCATCATCTGAATGAAAAATTTTAAAAATTATTTTAAAAATTTATAAAAAACTTTTTCAGTCCAGTCAATCATTCTAAAAAAGAAAAAAATATTTTTTAATAAAATTTGATTTTATTTACTTAAAAACATCTTGTCGGTGTTCAGCAGTTGCGGAAACGCTAGGAATTGCAACAGCCTCACGAAGACGTTCAATCCATAAATTTTTGTTTGATTCGATATATCTAAGTAGGAAAAATATTTTTTTTAATTATTTAAAAATTTTTAAAAATTAAAAAAAAATTTACTTAAATATTGTGTCATGAATTTTGTCCTCAGCAGACATTTTTAGTTAATATATTTTAAATTAAAATAAATAAAATAAAATGAGAAGTTCTCTAAAATAAAAATGATAAAAATTAGGAAAAATGGTGCAAAAATGAATTAATGAGCAAAATTAGTAGAAATAAATAAATAATATTTTTTTGAAGTAAATAAAGTAATTAATTATGATAAAAAATATATTTACTCTTATATTTAAATAATTTTTGTTTGTGGGTTTTAAATATTAAAAGATAAGAGAAATTAAAAAGATAATATTTTGTATAAAAATTTTGAGCCATTTTCTTACATAAATATGATTTTAAATTAATAAATTAAATTGTTTTTGATTAAAGGAATGGTTTAGTATTAATTGGAAAATTAAAGAATATATTCAAAAAAAAATAAATATTATGTGAAATGGCTAAAATAGAAATAAGGCATAAATACAAAAGCAAAAAATAAGAAAAATGAAAAAAGATTTTCATTCAGTTTGTCTAGAAATTTAAAAATTAATCAAAAAATATACAAAGCCAAATTCAATTTGGGATTAAATGTCATTTTCGGTCCGGTGTCAAGTTGTAAACATGCACACTGTCATTTTTTAACTCCGATATTCGATAATTAAAAAACAAATTGATAACGTTTTTTGACTACAAATTAGTCTAAAACCAATGCAAATAGACTAATTTTTTCAGAGATAACATTTAAATATTGCATCATTTTAGCAAAAGGCGGAGAAAAATATGTTTTGACCTTGACACGTAATCTTCTACTATTTACCCTTTTTTAAATTTACCCTTTTGATATATTTCAAGCTTGTAGGTATTTTGAATATTTTCTTTCGATTTTATTCGAAATACAAACATCTAAATGATGACAAGAATTTTAGATTTTTTTATTTCTTTTTTTGGTAATTTTTTTTTATTTTTTAGATAAGATTTTAAAATGGAAGTTGACACACCAGTAGATCTTGATACAACAATTCCAAGTGAGATAGAAACACTTATTGGCGAAGATGATTATTTGACTTTAAAGAAATTGGAGAACAAATTGGCACATTTAGATGTTATGGAATTTGTAGGGTTTTCTTAAAAGAATTTTTTAAAACTTTTTTATTTTTTAGTATCTCAAAAAGGATATGCGTAATTTGGAGAAAGAATTGGTTCATGCACAGGAAGAGGTTTTTTAGAAGAATTATTAAAGTATGTTTTTACACTTCAATTTAAGGTGAAACGTATTCAATCTGTTCCTTTAATTATTGGGCAATTTCTTGAAGCTGTTGACTATGACCATGCAATTGTTAGCTCAACTACAGGTTTTTTCTTTATTTTGTTGGACCTGAGGTTTTATCTCTCTCACAACCTCTAGACCATGATATTTTAAAATATCCACAGCCAGGAATCTCCACAATCCTTGTTGAAAATCATTACCCAACAAAAACATTTCCATCTCCTTTTTCTAATTTTTCTACCTTTCTTCATTTCTCTACTCAATTTTAGGTTCAAGTTATTTTGTCCGTGTTCTTTCAATTCTCGATCGTGAATTGTTAAAGCCGGGATGTAGCGTTGCTTTACATAAATATAGCAATGCTTTGGTTGATGTTCTCCCACCAGAATCTGATTCTTCTATTCAAATGCTTCGTCCAGATGAAAAACCTGATGTTTCTTATTCGGATATTGGTGGATTGGATACTCAAAAGCAAGAAGTTAGAGAAGCTGTGGAACTTCCTCTTACCAACCGTGAACTTTATGAACAGGTTTGTGAAAATTTTTAAGAATGAACTATATTATTACTCACATCTTTCTTCAAAAATTAATTGAATTTGGAATGAATTTGGTCCTGATTCGAAGAAAAATCACAAGTCAAAACTCCCTAGATTTTTTTAACTTTTTCTATTTTTGACTTTCCCAAACAAAAGAAGAATCTCTTTCAAAAGACTATCAATAAAATTTGATAGTTTGTTTTAAATATTAGATTGGAATCGACCCTCCTCGTGGGGTTCTCCTCTTTGGACCTCCAGGATGTGGAAAAACAATGCTTGCCAAAGCAGTTGCTCATCATACAAAAGCTTCTTTTATTAAAGTTGTTGGAAGTGAATTTGTTCAAAAATATTTGGGAGAAGGTTTTTTTAAATTTTTAAAAATATTTTTCTCTAAATTTTTTATTTAAGGTCCTCGAATGGTTCGAGATGTTTTTCGTTTGGCAAAAGAAAATAGTCCTTGTATTATTTTTATTGATGAAATTGATGCTATTGCTACTAGACGATTTGATGCACAAACGGGTGCTGATAGAGAAGTACAACGAATTTTGTTGGAATTATTAAATCAAATGGATGGATTTGATCAAAATACTAATGTTAAGGTATTGAAATTGAGAAAATTATTTTTAAAATAATTTTATTGTTTATGGTAAGGGTATTTCCTCGTTCTATTTTTTATGCCTTCCATTTTTTAAGGGTTTGGAACTTGGGTTGGGCTTTTAATCCTTAAGGGTTTATAAAAGTCGGAGTTCAACCCCGGAGACTTGTCTAACTAGAAAAATGCTTTTGAGCCATTTTAAAATATTTTTTTATTTTTTAAAATAGGTTATAATGGCAACAAACCGTCAAGATACCCTCGATCCTGCATTACTCCGTCCAGGCAGATTGGATAGAAAAATTGAATTTCCAATGCCTGATCGTCGACAAAAACGTTTAGTTTTTTCAACTGTAACAGCTAAAATGAATTTGAGTGATGAAATTGATCTTGAAGATTTTGTTTCGCGTCCAGATAAAATTTCATGTGCTGAAATTGCTTCAATTTGTCAAGAGGTTTTTTTTGAATTTATAAATTAAAAAACATTTAAAAAATTTAAAGGCTGGAATGTATGCTGTCAGAGAGAATCGTTACATGGTTCTTAGCAAAGATTTTAATAAAGCATACAAACAAGTGGTCAAAAAAGACAGTGATACTTTTGACTTTTACAAATAATTTTTAAAAAATGTTTTGTGCGATTTAATGAAAATGTCAATCTTTTATTATATTAAATGATTAAAATGTGAAGGTAAATTTAAATTAATGCATTAAATGAATGTAAAATTGAATGGAAGTATTTTTAAAGTAAAATTCAAAAAATTTAGATTTACATAAATACACAAAAGCCTAAGAAAATATAATAGAAAAAGAGGAGAGCGTTCTCTAACGTCTCCTCTTTTTCTTTACTATTTTCCTTCTCTACTAAATTCTGATTTTAAGTTTTTTTTAATTTCTGTTTTTAAGTTTATTCCATAAATGATAAAAATAACTCATTATTTAATAAGACCTTAAATTTGTCAGATAAGTTCTTTGTTCGTGTAAAATTCTATTTCCTAGCCAACAAGAATTAAAAATACATTTTCTGCACTGATAAACATCAAATTTTTCGGTAGTTGATTTTCGTTCAATTTGCATAACCAAACGGTCAAAACACCTTTTATCTTTTACGGTAACTGATCCAGCAATGTTTTCACCTGCGTGGAGACCAAAATGACTTAAAAAGATTTTTTTTTTGGATTTTTAAAAAAGTTTACCCAACACAACTTCTTTCAGGTATTTGAGTATAAAAATCCCAATAACCAAGTCCTGTCGCTCTCCTCCTTTTTAAAAAATTTTTAAAAAATAATAAAATGATTAATTACCTGTAGAGATTAAACCAAGCATGGTCTTGTCTTATTGTGAGCTATTTTAAAATAAAAATTAATTTTAATATTTAAAATAGTGATCTAACTGGCAATTTTATTTGAATTATTTTTAAAATAATCAAATTAGCTGTGCGCCAAAATAAATTTTGTCCTTTCTCCAAAACGCCAAAAATTTGCGTTCTACCCCTTACAAAAGATTTGCGCACATCTAAGCAGTGATTTTATAAATATTTATTTTGCCCCCATTTTGATAATTTATTACCGTTCCTATCCTGTACCAACCTCTAAAATTAAAAGTATTAGAAATTTAATTTTAAATAAATTTGCCTAGGCAATTTTGTATCAATTCCATTTTCTTCTGTAAATGTTGGAGTAGGAATGTGTATTTCACAAGTTACCGAACTATTTATTAAAAATCAATTTCGAAATATTAATTTTTGGAAATTACCCGCAAGTGATTTCGTTCGTTTCTCTTAATTTTTAAAAATATAATTTTAAAAAATAATTAAATATTTACCTATAGTACGTGCAATAAACATTCCTAAATTATTTAAAATTACTTGAAATTAATAAAAAAACAAACTCTGCTACAATTAATTCAAAACTCCAAAAGATTAAAAGACAAACAATAACAACACTAAGTAAAGTCATTTTAAAAGCGGAAAAGAAAAAGTATTAGAAAAAGAAATTGATTTACTATTTGGAGGCATCTTTCTTTTATTTTTGCTTCTTTTTGCGATCATCCCTACCTCCTCATTACAATTCAAATTGGAGAGGAAATAACCTTGAAATACAAAAAAGACAAACAGCACATTTCAAACTCATTTAAATAATTTCTTAAAACGGTTCTTATTCCAACTCTAAGTTATTCCCTTCTTTACTACAACTTTATTCTCTTATTTTTCATCATCTCTTAAATATCAGCTCACTGTTCAGTTTTATTAATTTATTTTTATTAGCTCTTCCAGACTGATTTGTTTTGGACAATGACCCCCAAGACTTCTATTCCTTTGCTGAATTGATTTTAATAATTTGATTTTTTGAATTTTACTAAAAATAAAATTAATCTAAAAAAACTTTTAACAAAATTCAAAAAATAAAAAAAAAACTTAATAAATACACAATTCTTTAATTTCTTTAAATAACCCAATAAATTCTTCATCTTCACATAATTTACAATTTTCTCCTAATTCTTTTTCAAAAAATCCAATAATTGGTTTTATTCTTAATTTAAGTTGAGAATTTATCTTAAAACAAATTTTTAATATTAATGTTATTTAAATTTTATTTACCTGAATTTCCTGTAAATTTTGTATTTTCCAAAGCAATTTAAATTCATTAATTAATTCCATAAATTGATTTAATAAATCCTTGTAATTTTTATGAAGCTTAAAAAAAATAAATAAATTTTTTTAAATAAAAAAACCTTTCCCACAGTAATTCTGTCAAATTCTTTTTTAAAAGCTTTTTCAAGTAAATTAACAAAAGTTGACCATTGTGTAATATCTGCTTCATTCTCTGGCCTTTTTAAAAGGGCGTGAAGACGTTGTAACTTTAAAAAATTTTAAATAATTAATTTAGAATAATATTTAAAAAAACAATAAAATAATTAGAATCCTATAAGGTTCTAACAGATTTTTTCTAAAAAAATCCAAAAAATAATTTTTTCATCAGAATTTATTACATCCTAGAGGACTCTAGTTTTTACAATTTTAGTGTATTTCAAGAGAATACCCCCATAGAATTTAAAATTTTTTATAAGGAATTTTTAGTCTTAATGTTCAATACAAGCAACTCATAACGATTAATTAATTGATTTAAGATTTTCTCATTGAATAAATTATTTTTTAAAAAACTGGGCTCATTGTCAGTTAAATATAATATCTCTTTTATTGTTTCTTTCATCTTTTATCTCTAGTTTTTCGATTCTTTCAAACATTAAATTTCGAATAGTTAGAGGAAAGGGACGGATCTTTTTTGTTAAAAAATTAAATAAAAATAAAACCTTTCCATCAAAAGATTGTCTTGAACTTGCACGTGCCAAAACTTTTAAAAGTGATTTTTTCAGTCCATTGAATTTTTCTTTATTTTCTTCATTTAATATTTCAATTGACATAATTTCCAAAGGACATTCATCTATTTTAAAATTTTTGTCCAAATCCATTAATTTTTCTAAAGCAGATATTCCACTTTCATAATCACCAATATCAACAGAAATTAAAAGAAAATTTGTCCAAAGATAAGAATTTTCCCAACTTAATTTTAAGGCTTCCTTTAATTGAAAAAATAAATAAAAAATTAAAAAAAACATTAAAAAATACTTGTAAAATTTTATGTGCTCTGTGTTTTTGATCCAAATGAATATATGAAGCAGCTAAAAATTAGTTTTAAAAGTTTGCGGACAAAAATAACAATTGCGGATATTATTTGCGGACAAATTCATTAAATTAAAAAAATTACCTAAATTATTCCAAGCCTCAAAATGTTCAGGTTCAATACTTACACAACGATGAAAAGCTTTTACAGAAGTCTAAAAAATAAAAAAAAATTAAATAGAATTAAATTAACCTGAAAATTGCCTGATTTCATTGCAGAATAGCCATAATTAAAATAAATACCAGGCTAAAATAAGGGAAATTTAAGAAATTAATTGAAGTGAATATTTAAAGGCAAAACATAGACGTTTCCCACTACACCACAATATACACTAAATCAGAAAAGTAAAATTTAAATTAAATAATCCCAGAAAAATAAACTTAAATCAGAATTTAGAATTTCTGAAAATATAAACTTTCAACAAGTATAAAATAAGAAATCAGAATCCCACACATTTTTAAATAATTCTATCAAAAAAAACCTGTAAAGGTTGAATATCCAATGATCGTTCAAAATGTTTCATTGCTTCAGAAAAGTTTTTTCTTCTTAACATTAAATTTCCTAATGATGCCCTAGCAAGTGCATTTCCATCCCCTGACACCTAAAAAATATTTTTTATTTCACATCTGTTGACTTAACGGGCTTTTCTTGCGGACAGAATTTGCGGACATTTTGTTTAACTTTTTTAAAATTTTTTCAAAGATATTAAAGTAATAATAAAAAAAAAAGTCCGCAAGTTTTGTCCGCAAAAAAATTGAAAAAAAAAATTTTCTAAAAAACCTCAATAGCTTTTAAATAATAAAATTCTTTATTTGTAATATTTCCAAGAAGACAATAATAAAGAGGATCTTCTTTTTCTTCCAAAAGTTTTTTAATTAAAGTTTCAGCCTTTTCAGATTGCCCAGAATTTAAATAACATTTTACAACATCTTCCCATAAATTTAATTTTTCAAATATTTTAAGAGCATCAGAAAAGCATCCAAGTGAAAGTAAAATTTCAGCATGCAATTTACTTACTTTCCAGAATGGGATAGGAGAAGAAGCAAAAATTAAATGAAGTCGTCCTGATTCGATTGACTGGAAAATTAAGTTTTATTGAAAAGTTTCGATTAAAACAAAATTCTAATTGTCAAATTTAATTAAAGAAATTCCGATTTTAAGTTGTTAGTGAAAATTTCATTTTTCAAAGTTTATTTAATAGAAGTCAAGTTTCAAATTTTAATTTCAAAAAACTGATCTAAAAAATTTTGATTTTATTTTCTTATCAAAATTCGGGTTTAAAGTTTATTTAAAGGAAAACCTGATTTTATGTTTTCTAACTAAAAATCCCGTATTTAAGTTTTTTCCCCTGAAATTTTGATTTTCAGTTTTCTTACTAAAAATCCCGTATTTTCAAATTTATTTATCCATTAAAAATAATTCCTCTTAAATTAACCTCATTTCTCACATTTTCATTCAAAATTTTAGCCAATATTTCCATTTGAGAACAAGCCCTTTCAATTCTTCTAGAATTTTTTGCTTCTAATTTGGAACGTTCAATTAATGCTCTCATTTGTAAAGACCAACAAGGGTGTTGATCTATTACCTAAAATTTTAATTTAAATAAAAAATAAAAGAATAAAAAAAAGAAAAACCTCTTCTAAAAAAGCCATAGTTGTTTCATCTTCAATTTCTTTTTCAAATTTATTTCCTTTTTTCTCCAATAATGCACTAACCAAAATACAAGCAATTTGATGTGAATTAATTTTTTGTAATTTATTTTTAGGTTTTTCATCAAATAAAATTTTTTCTAAAAGTGTATCATCTCCATTTCTTGTGTTTTGAATTAATTCTGTTGGTTCTTCAATTATTTTATCAGTAGAAGTTGAAGTTATTTCAAACTAGAAAAAGTTAATAATTTGTTAAATAATTTTAAAAAGTTTAAAATTATATTTTAAGGTCAATTTTGGATCAAAATGTAGAATACAAATTTAAAAAAATTCACGTGTCAAAGCTTTTAATTTTTTTCCCTGAATTTTTCATGAAAAAAAAATATTTTTTTTCCATTCTCCTAGATGAAATAAATAAATTTCCGATTATTTTGAATTCTTAAAAGAAAAATTTTGCTAACAATAAAGCTAAAACTAGTTTAAAAGTCAATTCAATCATAAAAGAAATTTTTAAATTAATTTAGTTATCGGGAATAGAAAAAGTTGTAGATTAGAAATAAACAGCAAATAACAAAAAAATATTTTAAAAAGTAAAAAACAAAAACCTCTACAAAAAGTTGGGGAACACTTTTCGTTTGAAATTGAGTTCTTTTTCCTAAAAAATAGAACTTTAATAATTTTTATTAAACATTTAAATTCCAACCTAAAGCTCCAGCTAATTGTAAATGTTTAAATCCAGCCAATTTAATAGCTTCTTCTAAACATTTCTTTGAAGCAGAAAATTCAAAAAAATTTAAAAGAGAAAGTGTTCTTTCCAAAAGAAATTCAATTTGAAGATTTTTGTCAACAGATGGGGAAATTTTAATTAATAAATCTGCCTAGGAATTTTTAAAAAAATTAAAATTAAAAATTTAAACCAATTCATTCATTTGTTTCATCAATTCAATTTGTCTATCATTCAAAACATTTGACCAAATATTTAAAAAACGATATTTCCATAAAAGATGTTCAAATGATGGATTTGAAGAAATAGGTAAATGATGAAAGGCTTCTTTTGCTGCCAATAAATGTTCAATAAAACTAAAAAATAAATTTAAACAAAAATTAGATTAAATATTTTTGGAAAGCAAATAATCCACCAAACCCAAAATATTCCAAATTTCAGAAAAAAACTAACCGAGCACCACCAAAAGGTTTATTCAATCCAAAAGATAATTCATTAAACGATACATCCCTCAATTGCTCGAATTGTTCAAAACCTTCAAGAAGGCTTTTAGAAGCAACTAATTGACCTAAAAATTATTTTTAAGAATTTTCTAAAATAATTAAAATAAACGTTCAAATCCAGCAAAATTAGCTCCCACAAATTTTAATAAATGAGAAACTGCACAATCAAATAATTCATTTTCTTTTAAATTTTAATGCGTTGACGTAAAGAT
>ABLG01000304.1:2500-42808 GCA_000172435.1 Meloidogyne hapla | reverse complement strand
GTCTGTTCCACCCGGCGACATCACGACTCTTCCTGCTGTGAAGGTGATCTTCAACGCGCCGTTCGACGACAAGCACACCTACTACATGAAGGTGAATTTTTTTATCTTTTAACCTAATCTAATCTCTAATCTAATATTTCTTTTTCACATTTATAGATCATCAACTCTGGTGGGCATCGTATCGGCTTCGCCTTCAAGACGACCAACCCTCGCCGTCTGAACATGGACCCGCCCAATGGTGTGCTCGACCCGAAGGAGGCCATCAACATCGCCATCTCTTGTGACGCCTTCGATCCGGCTGCGGAAGCGACCAACAACGACCGTGTCACTGTCGAATGGACCAACACACCGGAGGGAGCAGCCAAGCAATTCCGCCGCGAGTGGTTCCAGGGTGACGGGATGGTGCGCCGCAAGAACCTGCCAATCGAGTACAACATGTAAGCGGCTGTCGGAAGATGATGATGACGCCGAAGTGTGTGATATATAGGAAAAATATTGTTTCATAATTGTATGTAATTTCTTGTGTGATTCTTATTGTCCCTATTTTCCTGTGTGATATTTTGTAAATATTGTTTGTTTGTAAATAAATAATTGTTGAAGTGTTTGTTTTTTATTTGAGTTACCTAATAAGATTCTTTTTAAACCCTTTCCTAGTTGTTGAGCTTCTGTCCGGAGAAGGGTTCATTTTACTCTTAAAACCCTACAAATAAATCCCAACCTTTTGCTTCATTCGTCTGTTCTGAAACCAAATTTTGACCTAAAAACACTGTTTTAGGACAGTTGGGATTGAATGGAATAACCTGTCTTTCAGTTAATTGTAAAGCTTCTGAGATCTCTTGTCTTCTTTTTCTTGTTAAATATTTGTTGAAATGAAATTCTTTTTCCAATTCCAAAGTTTGTGTTCGAGAATATGTTTGTCTTGTGCGTTTTCCATCGCTGCAACCTCTAAGTCCTAGGAATTTAAAAAAATATTTTTTTATTGAATATTTCATTTATAATTGAGAAAAATTTTCCATTTCAAATTAGAATCATTTTCATATAGCTTTGTTATATTAAATTAGTGGAACCAGAAAAACTTAAAAAGAAACATAATTTTTGAAATTTTTAAGGCTCCCGATCCTTGTTGTACAACCAATCCTTAACCTTTCCTTTCATTCTACGTCGAAATAAAATCTAATTTAGTAAAATTTATTTTTTAATTACACAACCTTTATTTTTATTTTTATAAAAACTCTACTACTATTTCCTTCCTTTTTTCTTCAATTAAATTAAAAATAAATTTATTACATATGTATTGTCCCCCTCCATATATTTTTCCTAAATTTTTCTATTTTTTATTTCCCAAAAAATTTCCAACAACAACTAAAACATTCCATTAAAAAAAAGAAAAAGAGAAGAAGAATATATCCCCCAATTCGTACTTGGCCATAATTCATCCGGCTGTCTTTCTTTGATCTTTACCGACGGTGTTTAGATATATATTTAAAGGACAAGACGGCAAAAATGAGAAAAGAAAAGATAAAGAAAAAAGGAAAAGAAAAAGCTGTTAAAGGCGAGAATAAACGGAAATTGGACTAAAAAAAGATTTAAGTAAAAAAATATTTATGGAAATAAATTTAAAAAATAATTTAATTATTTTTTTGAAGGGTTTGAGAAGAAATGAATAAATCTAAAGAAAATGAGAGCTAAAATTATTTAATTAATTTGGAATAAATATTATTTTCCCATTGAGTCTAGTATCATTGCGTTTTCAAAAAAGCAAAAGTTTCCTGGTTTCCGGTTACTGTCGGTTCCTAGTTTTTGACGATTCCAAGGTTCTGGTTCTGGAGCAGACAAAAAGTCTCTGGAGAACAATGGTTTAATCTCTCAAAAAGGACCCAGGACCTGCCAAAACTAAAATTAGAAAAGCCCCAAAGTAATCACTTTTGTAAAGTTTTAATCAAAGATTTAGATTATGTTAATCTGAGAGTTATCTAACATTATCTGTTCGAGAGATTCAATTCCTATTAATTTAATTCTTAACCTTTTATTCTCTTACCTAATCTCTAAAAAACTTTTTTAATGTTTTCTGTAAATAAATATCTAAATTCTCTTTATTCTTTTATTAATAATCGTAAATCCATAAATTATTTATTTATTTAAACTTTTCTTTGGCGGCTGTCCGTCAACACACTTTCTTTATATAAAATCAGCATTTTTCTCTGACTTCTCTATTATTTCTCTGTTATCTCTCTTTTCTGATTTACAACCTTAAAAGGCTTAAAAACATTCGCGCGAAAAATATAAAAAAGAAACTTGCCGCCTTCTCTCTCACTTTTCTTCAAATCTTTTTATTTTTACTCGTCACACCAAAAAGAACAAAACAATTTTTGGCCAAATAATGAAAGAAAAATAAAAAAAACTTTTTTTTATTTTCCCTGTCGCATGTCTTTCAAGTCTTGCAAAAAATAAGGGAAAATTAATTACTTAAATAAATTCTGATTTTTGGCCAGAAGTTTTAAAAGAAAATATAATATAAAAAGAAGATAATATTAAAAAAATTTTTTTAAAGTAAATTAATTTTTTTAAATATTTTATTTTTATTTTTGGGGTATCCCGTAAAATTTCAGATTTTTCCTAAAAAATCAAATTTAAAAATTAAAAAAAAATATTTTTTTTTCAGGGTTATTTGGTGGTGAAGATTAATAATTTAAATTCTGATTTTTAATTAAAAAAATTAATTAATTTAAAAAAAAAAGATAAATTATCAAAAAAGATGAGACAATTAGAGAAAACAGAGAAAAATAAATATTTTTGAAAAAAATATTTTGATTTATTAAACTAATTTTTAAAGATTATTTAAACTAGTTTATTTAAAAAGAGAAAATAAATAATTAATCTTTTAATAATTATTTTATACTAAAACAGCCTTAAGGGGTAATAAAACAATTTTATGAAAAATTATTTATTTAATTTATTCAATGCAACATTAAAGAATTGATGAGAGTAGATTAAAAAAAAGAAAATAAATTACTGTAGAAATAATTATTAAATATTTGAAGGATATTTAGAGAAATAATTAATATATTTTTAAAAATACAGTCACTCAATTAAAATTTAAATAAAACAAAATGCCTCTCTCTCTTCCACATTTTTAAGGTCTTAATCAAAATGTCTCCACTAAATAAGTTAAACATATTTTCCTTTCTTCTCGTATTTTACCTAATCCAGCATTGCTGGGATTGTTGTAGCTTCGGTTGGAAACTGTTCCGAGGCACAAGAGCTATAACCGAGGCTAAAGTTTCGAGGTTAGATCTGGAGCTATAACCTTCACAAAAGCCCATGTACCAGCACAACTTCATGGGTTCTTGGCCTCTCGTTTGGAAATACCAATTCCCTATTTGTTTCGGAAATTTTTGTTGGGTTTTTCCAAAAGGCATTGGGCGATTTTTGAATTTAAAATTAAATTTATTTAATTTACCATTCATTTTCATCCAAGGAAATGTTTGAACATTTAAAGGTCTATTAGTATTTGTTGTTGGAGAATTACTTAAAATAGAAGAACATGAAGGACCTCCATTATTATTACAATTATTATTATCCAAAATATTTCCAAAATGTGAAGATGAAGAGACTGTAGATGGTGCAGAACATGAAGGTATGGCAGAGACTGAGGCTGCTGCTGCAACTGCTGCAGCTGCCATTGATGTTGGGGAACCATAAAAACTGTTAAAAAATTAGAAAAGTAAAAATTAGTGGAAAAAATTCAAAGCAGGGCTTAATACTGAAGAAATTCGAAGTGGTGGTAATCAAATATACTATCCGATTAGAATGACCAAAAAGAGACCGTAGCAAAAAGCACTAATTTAATTTTGGGTTTATTATATTGGAAAATTAATTTTTTAAATTAATAGGAGTTATTTGAAGTTCTCTTCTAATACATTTGAAGTTCTCTTCTAATACAAAACTAATAATTTTTAGAAAAATATTAAAGGAAATAATGGGTTGACCCAAAAAGAATGAGCCCTTCCTTTTTTTATTAATAAAATTTTTCATCAATTAAATCCCTATTAAATCCCTCTTGGAAATTTCAGTTTTTTCTGACTCCTTTACATTAACTTAGGGAGGGTTTATGAAGATCTGTCTGATTAACTATCGGAGTAAATTATTTACTTATGACTGTTGGAATTAAATAGGAGCTTGTGATAAATATTGATGAGATAATTGGGAAAGTTTAAAGTAGCGAGTTGAGGGCATTGAGAGTTTAGGGCAAAGTTTGGGGTTTCATTTTATCAAAAAAATTTTAAAAATAAATTTACCCAGCCGCAGCAGCAGCCGCTTGATTAGCTTCAGCCCATTGGGCAGCAGCCAAAACACTTTTCATATAATCATTATTTGAAGGGTTATTTTGTTGTTGTAAATTATAACAATTATTTTCATAAAAATTATTTCCTCCATCAATTAAATTATTAGAATTATTTATTTTTTGGTCATTATTTGGCCAATAAATATTATTTGTTTGTGGTTGTTCTTGTTGTTGATTATTTGTATTATTTATTATATTTCGATACATTTTTTAAAATTAATTAAAAGTAGACCCTTTTTAACTAAAAAAGAATGGAAATAAAATTAATTAATTTATTTATTACTGATTAATCCAAATAATCAATATTGGATTAATAAATAATTAATAATAGGTAAAGAAAAGAACTTGATGAACGATTTAAAAACACAAAAACAAAAAATAATTTTGTTAAAAAAAATCTTAAATAAATTTATTTTAGGCAAACTTTATTATATTTAATTTTGCAGACAAATATTTGCGGATAGAAAATTTGCGGACAGAGACAAAAATTACTTAAAATTAATTTAATAGATCTCTGACTAATTTAGAGTAATTTAGAAAAGAAACCCTGGGCGAAGTTCTGATCATCCCGAAAGTGCTGAGAAATTGAATTTTCTGAACTGCTTCAAATTGAGGTTCAGAACTTGTTCAACTTCTTATTTAAAAATTTAAAAAAATTATTATAAAAAATAAAAAAACTTATGACACAAAAAAGTCTGACAACAATGAAAATAAGAAAAGAATAGAAAAATGTAAAAGAACAAAGAGAAAAGAGAAAATGTGTAAGGAAATTGATTGATAAAAAAGGGCGGGATTAAATAAAATAAGAGAGAAAAAAAGCAGCCAATAAGAGGAAAGATTTAAAGATTTTTTTAAAATTTTTTGTTTAAAATATTAATTTAAAAATAATATTGAATTATATTTTATTTTTATTTTGTAAGAAAATATATTTAATTTTTTGAAATTAAAATTTTCGAAAATTTGCGGATAAATTTGTCAAACAAAAATTTAGAATATTTGTCCAAGTTTAATCAATTTACGGTAACCAGAACACTTTAGCCTTTTATTAAAAAATCGGCTTAAAATTAGGAAAAAATAATAATTGGTTTGAAAGGTCAAAGTTTGAGAAAAAAATTTTTTTTAATATTTTAATTTCCAAAATCAGCTTTTAGTAAATTTTTACAAATTTTTGTTTCTCTGAATAATAAAAATAACAAAAACCTTTCCTATAATTATTTTTTGAAGAGAAAATTGCCGGCAAAAGAGACAATTTGAAGGAAAAATTGTTGGAAGACTAGCTGGCAATTTTTAAAAAATAAAAAAAAAATTTATTGGATTTTAAAAAACAGAGAAAGAAGAATATTTTTTTGAAAAATTATAATTTTTTAAGTAAAATTTAGATTTTAAGATTTTAAATTACAAGATTTGCTGAAAGTTTTATTTTAATGGTGATTTTATTAAAAAATATTTTTTCAATAAATTAAAGAAAAATGTTTCGGATTGGGATTACAAGATTTTTGTTTCTTTAATTCTTAAAAAATTACTTTATTTTTATTCCTGTTAACAAATCTTCCCTTTTATTAGTTTTCGTCCGCAAATTTACGGCAGACTTTTTTTTAAAAAAAAGTAATTCTGTCCATAAACTAGTTTTAAAGTACATTCAACTCTCGATATAGTAACCCCCCGATTTAACGAACCTCTCGAAATAAAAAACATTTCTCTAAACCCTGAGGAGTTCTCCCTAAAATGAATCTCGATTTAACAAACCTCTCGGTTTAACGAACTTTTTCTTCGCTCCCTTCGGCTTCGTTATATCGAGAGTTGATTGTATTAAAAAAACTTCTAAGAATTAAATAAAATTGTAAATTTAAAATAAAATAATGTAAAAACGGATGTTTTTAAAGGATTAGTATCTGATGAGAATAAAAAGTTTTCTTCTCTCATTTATGGCAATTTGAAGGAAGGGGAAAGAGAGATTTATGGCCAGACATTTTAGTAAATCTTTTAAATATTGACCTTGCAAATATTTATATTTATACACAAATAATTCTCATGTTTACAGTCGAAAAGAGAGAAAATAAAAATAAAAAGATGATCGCCAGATGTGTGTAAATAAATAAATATCAAGTAAATATAGAAAATATTAAATTTAATTAAAACTAGGGTTGTTCACGACCGGTTTTAAACCCGACAATTTTGCGACATTTTGCCAAAAATTAACCGGTCTTCATGAAATTCTAAAAACCGATAATTTCTAAAAATGGGTGATCTTTTAAAAATTCCCCCAAAATACCGGTATTTGACGAAAAACCAAAACCGAAAACCGGGGGTACAGGTTAATAGCCGGTCGTGAACAACTCTAATTAAAACTTTAAAATATTTTTAAAAAAATTCTAAAAAATTTTTGGGATGATCAAAAATTAAAGCCAAAAACAAAAAAAATCAACTCAAAAATTTTCATCAAAAATTACCATTTTTATAAAGATTTCCATCCTTTTGGAGGTTTATTTTTAAATGGTTAGAGTCATTAAATCTATTTAGTTATCAAGTTTATTGAAAAAATCGAATTGCTCGAAAATTACTAATGAAATTAAAGGATTTTTGGGTACAGTAGAAATATAAAAAAGGAAAAAAACTTTTCATTGGATAGAAAATATTTAAAAATATTTTCTAAAAAATATTCAACCAACGATGGAATGTTAGAGATGGCCTCCAGCTGAGAATGGCACTGACGAAGGGAAAAATAAAATTTTGAAATACAGTGACTTTTGGGAGAAATTAAAGAATGAATAGAAAATGGCAAAAATGAAGTAATAAATTATTAAAATAAATTAATTAAAACTATTTTTAATTTTAATTGATTTTATAATTCATTTTCTATCTCATAGGAATGGAAATTTAAACAAATTTAATAAGATTTTGGAAAATTAAATTTCCGGTACACGACTAATAGGCGCGGACGAATATTTGTCTCCGCGCCTATTCGGTTGCGCCTATTAATCCTGCTTCGTTAAATTTCATATAAATTTCGAGCTTATAAATTAAATTATACCTATCTCCATTAATATTTTTCTTCATCTAAAGGATAGGGAAAAATAAGGTAAAATAAAAAATACTTTTTACTAAAATTAATTATTCACAACCCTCATTAACGAAATTTCAAATTTAAAAATTATTTATCCCCAACAAAAAAAAATTAATTTTAAGAAGAAAATTAGAAAATGAGAATAATTATAAAATAAAATTTAAATAGGAAAATTTGTTAAAAATTTAAAAATTAAAAGAAATTAAAAATATTTATAAGTCTTTAATATTTATTTTTATTAAAAACCAAAATTTCTTCTTTTTCTATTTTTCAAATAAACCCTCTCAAGTTCCGCCTCTCTTTTCTATTTTGCCTTTTTTTCTCCATTTTTCTAAAATAAAATTTATTTCATTTTATTTCTACAAAAACTTTTCTTCAATTTTCTTTTCTTTTAAAAACCTTCGTAATTCTCTAAAAAGAGTCAGTCATTTTCTCCTTTTCGTCTTCTATCTGCGCCCATAAATTAACAGAACCAAAAAAACTCCATAAATTGTCGGCTTTCTTTGTTGTACCTTTTCACATTCTTCTCTCATTATTTTCCGTCTGCCCTCATATATAAACGTGTGTGCCCCACCCCCGAAAGGTTTTACGTTCTGGCGCTGGTAAAGGTAGGCGCGGGCTCATAACTTAGTCAAATTAGCACCTAAAATCGTGAAATTTTGAATGGAAATCAGGCAAATGGATATCTTTCTAGTCTGTAAATTTCAAAATTTTTGGTTTGAAATTTCTAAAGTTATGGGTAATTTGATCAATTTAAATGGTGATCTTCTGGATACGTAAAATTTTAAATTTTGACCATAACTTTCGAAATTTCGAACGAAAAATTTTGAGATTTATGGACAAATTAGTAATACCAAGTAAGATACCTCTCCAAAATTTCAAGGCTTTAAGTGCAGAATTGGAAAAGCTATAAGCGCGCCATTACTTCACCAGCGCCAGAATGTCCCTCCTCCCCCCTCCTCTTATTTACCCAATTTCTTCTCTTTGCCTTTCTCTTCGGCCTTCCGTTCTTTTCAGCTTTTTTACCGTAATATTCTTCAACTTCTGGTTTTTAGTATCTAATAAAATAAAAATGAATCAATTGATCGATCAACAAAACTTTTTCTTAACCTTTATTTTAAGATAAATTTTTGCGCTTTAAATAAAAATGATAAAAAGAAATAAAAGAAACAAAAATAAAAATTAATAAAAAGTTAAGTCTTTCAGCTAAGTATGGATTTTGTCAATGATTTGTGAATTCTTAAAAATAGCACGAACATAGGTGATCGACAATTTTAAAATTGATTTGTAGATCTGCCTTACGAAGGGAACCCTCCTTGTGGCGGATCGCTTAGGTCCTGGGAGAAAAGTTTTAGATCATGAGGGTTTTCTTTTATAAAATTTTTATCCTAGCTGCCCAATCGATATGTGGGCCAAGTTATGGCCCTCCAAAATGCCAAATTTTGCCCTATTTCCTCTCTATTATGTATATAATTTTATATAGAAACCCCTCATGATCTAAAACTTTTCTCCCAAGAGTCTTATATCTGGGCCTGGACATAAGCGATCCGCCACAACAACTTGGGAGGGTTCCCTTTGTTAGAGACGATGATTTATAAAATAGTTAAATTTTTGATTTTTAAACAAATTTTGTAAACAATTTTTTTGTTAAAAATTAAAAAAAATATTTTTTAACATAATAAACTACTCATCAAATAATTTCTTTAAAAAAATTTTTATTTTGTAGTCGTCCGCCGGACTAACCAAAAAATAAAGAGAATGTGATATTTTAATGGGTTTTGCCGATAAATCAGATGGCCATGGTTATATATATTTTTATTTATTTTTATGTTGTGATGGGCCCATCTTTTTAGTTATTTATGACTATAAAAATGCGCAAGGGGAAGCTCTCAAAAAGGTTGTGGAAAATAAAGAAAATATCAAAAAATAAAAAATAAAATATTTTTATGAGGATAGAATAGCATTGAATTTTTTATTATTTTTTGATTTTATCGAATTTAGATAATTAAAAAAATTAAATAGATAAAATAGGTATATGGCAATTATTATGGTAATTATTTTATTAAAAGGCTTTTTAATAAAGTCGATTTTTAAGAATTAATTTTAGCCATGATATTAAGACCTTAATAAAAGAAATAGACTGTGGAAAGTGAATATCCATATGAGGATAAAATAGAACAGAAAGTTACCGTCTCGAAAATCTTTCCCTTCACACCATTTAGTATTAAAACCTAATTTAACTACTAGCTTAAAAAATCGAAATCCTTTAAATTAAAGAAAATTTTGTCAATCTCTTTTGGTTAATCAAAAATTAACAGTTTTTCAATTCACAGAAAAGAAAAATTATTTGCAATTCAAGTCATTAGGGCCGTACTATTTTCTAAACGACATAATTGAATAAAACAGAATTTTCGTGACCTTATGGCTCGTTGTCAAGGCATAAGTCAAAGTCTCGAAATATTTTCAGATAATTAATTGAAAAAAATCATTAAATTAAACAAATAAATTTATAGCAACAAATTTATATTTACAAAATTACAAGAGAAAATTAGAAAAAAAACAAAGCCTAGAAAACAATTACAACACAAACAAACAATTATACCAACATTCTCTCTATTATTATTTTTATACTTCTGTGCCGCTAAAAATAGAAAAAAAATTTTTTTTTAATTCAAAAAAGTAAAAAAAACTTACAAAACAAGTTTTTGTTCTTCCAAACTAATAGCATTCGTTACAAGTCCCCCATTATTACGTTTCTTGCCCGGTTGGAAAAGTTCACTAAAGAAAGGGTCAAACAACAACCGACGGCCATTCAAACGCTTTTTTGGATTTAAATCGAGTATTTTGACAATTAATGATGCTGGATTTTTTTCTTTAATATATTTAAGTTGGTCAAATATCTGAAAAATATGGAAGGATTTAAATTTAATTTTAATTATTTGGGACAATTCACTGAAACGAACGATTCACTGGGCAAAAGAAAATTCTGAAGAAACGGCCAACCTGTTGACTTTCTGACCCAAGTTCTTGGATGATTAATACGATAATCTAAATTATGGTTTGTTCCTTACCGCCGCTAGTTTTCTCCCATTTCTTCCCTTTTTTTACATTTTTCAATTTTCAATGAATTGTCCTTTCAGTGAACTTTCCCAGTCATTTAAATTTACTCACCGAAGAAAGCTCTCCAAGCGGGTCAACAACTTGAGACTGATCAGCAGGTATAAAATCGCTTTCACCAACATGCATATCTTTCAAGTCATCGGCTGATGGTGTGCCAAGTTTAGCGTAGATAAGCTGCAATTGTCCATACGCATCTTCGCCTTTGAATAGTGCTTCTCCCATATAGAGCTCAGCAATGATGCAACCGGCTGACCAAACATCTGAGTAAAGAGAAAAACTGTTTGACTTCCCAACTTGTCACACCAAAGTCCAAAAACACACCTGACATACAGTTGTAGCGTGCAGCACCCAAAATGAACTCTGGAGGACGGTAATAACGCGTAACTGCATACGTTCCTTGGAATCGATCGGTGTAAGGAGCCAAATAGATAGCTGAACCAAAATCGGCAATTGTAAGTCGTCCAGTGGTCTGATTAACTAACAAATTGGCTGGCTTAATATCCCGATGGATGATGTGCAACTGAAAATAAAATGAAAATTTTTGAAGTTTTTAGCCTTTCATTTACCTTTCTAAGATGATCCAATCCTGCAAATAACTGCCATACACAAAGCTTTATGTCAATCACATTTTTGTCTTTATGAAAATCTGTCCTAAGCTTTGCTAATGTTTCTGGCACAAATTCGAAGACTAAAGTGTAAACAACCTGAAACTAGTCAAAATTTTCTTCAGAAAACACGTTTCAGTCCTTACCTCAGTCGTGTATTTGCGTCGTTGGAAGTACATCAATTTTACGGTATTTGGATGAGGATGACGAACAGACAAACAACGAAGTATGTGTAACTCCCGAAAGTCCCTCACTCTTGGCACAATTGTCCGTTTGAGGGCAACCAATTGAGATTCTTGCTGTTCAGAACCATCCTCGAAGATTTGAGTGACTTTTGCTCGATAAACAAAAGAAAAGTTGCCATCTCTTGTATGAAGTTTGCTGTCTTTGACACGTAGCTAAAAACAAAAAAGAAATTATTTTTACAGATTTTAGAAGAAAACTGACCGTTACGCTAACTCCCCTAGGATCTTTATAGTCGTTATAAACCCTATCCTCGCTCATTAGAATAGTGGAATGGCAATGAACAGAAGAAGTGAATTGATTAGCGTTATGGAAAACAATTAATTTTTGATGCTTATATAGTACCTAAATTTAACAAACAATGAGGCAAATCACTGACATTTTGTAGTTTTTTGTGTTTATTGGCGTTTTGTAATATGGACATTTTTAATTTTCTTTAAATTGACGTTTCCTAATGTTATATTTTATCGTTTTTTCCTTTTCTATATTTTGAATTAATTTGTCCCTGGGAAATCAAAATGTAGAACGTTGTTTTGTCTGTTTTATTTTGATCAATGGATTAGCTTTTTCTCTCTCGTTTATCCGCGATTGATGATCCTTTCTTTGTTAATAATTTCAGTTTATTAAATATCTTTTTAGATCTTTTCAGATTGTTATCATTGTAAACCTCTATTTCTCTTTTGTTTCATCTAAAGACGATTAACTTCGGCTTCGTGTTGCTCATTGAAAATGGTTTCTCCACCAGTTCAACAGGTTTCTTTAAAAATAAACATTTTAAAATTCAACAAAAAAGTAAATATGAAAAGTGTTTGTCCTGCAATTGGAATCCAAAACTCTTAATTCTTTAAATACAATTGTTTCACAATCTTTGCTTTATCTGTTCATTAGATTGCGGTTTTGCCCTATTATTTTCAGTTTTACAAGACCAAATTTAGGATGTTTCCGTTGTGAAAGAAGTTCCTGGCGTTGGCGAACTGCAAGGACTTGAGTTTGTCTGCGACCATGAAGGCTATCGTTACTACAAGAATACCGAGACAGGGAAGCAATGCTGTTTGGATTCTACTGGCCATTGGTTTTTGTATGATGAAAGTAAAGGCACCTTTATACCTATGAATGATGCTAACAAAACAGCACCAAAAGCAAAAGTGGAGGATAAGGGAGGAGATCCGAGATTAAAAAATGTTGAGCGATTTGGCATCAAATTTGATCACAATGGTCGACCTGTAAGTTTTTTTATGAGTTAGGGTTGTGTCCGCAAATTTTATCCAGTCAATAGTCTTAGGGCGGCCATTGTTTACAAACCAGTTGTTTTAACCAGAAGTTTTCGATTTTAAGGATATTAACTATTTGCGGCCAAAACTTGCGTATTTTTTTATATCCCACATTGTTTGAATTATTATTTTTATAATTTCTTTAGATTTTCCCAAAGAACGAACGTGGATTGTTTATTTTGCCAAAAGATGAAAAGAAATTACCTTTCTTTCCTGTTGATGAGAAGGGGAAGCCAATATTCCCACACGACTATACAAAAGGCGAATCGGCCTTTCCTGTTGGTACGTAAAGTTTTAGATTTGAGGTTTTGAGTCTAATTTATTTAATTTTAGATGATACAGATGAGCCAATATTCCCTCGAAATGCACATAATAAACCAATTGTGCCAAATGACAAATATGGTATTTTTAAATTTAATGAATTTAATTAAATTATTTATAGGACAGCCATTGTTCCCAAAAGATGCTTCTGGAAATTTTATTTTTCCACTTAATGAGAGCAATTGCCCTATACCTGCACTTACTCTTGACGGTTAACATTTTATTAATAATCTGCCCTAATTGATTAATATCAACTTTAGGTCTACCTGTCGTTCCAAAAGACGCTTATGGAAATTTTGTAATTCCCCAGGACCGTGATGGCAATCCTTTAATTCAAATTGCTTCGGATGGTGTAACACCTGTTTCTTCAGCAGAGTGGAAGCAATGGAAAAAATTTTACAGGGACCAAGCACGTACTTTTTACAAACAGCAACAATTACATATGGCTGTTCAACATGTTCCTCGCTCTTCTACAAAGCATGATACAATAAATTCGGTTTGTTTTTCTTAACTTTCTCTTTTAGACTTATTTTTAAATTTTTATTTTCTAGATGTTTCATCCTGTCAATTTGGAACAGCAAAGTGTTTTTTTTGCTGCAGATATGCAAATGCTTCAAATGACCCGTAGAGTCCGTCCTGAAGATGTTGATTTACCTAGTGCAGCAGAAGATGTTCAACACCAAATGGAATATTCGGAAGATGTTGACAAAAATGGTGCAACTTCTTTAGATCCAAAACAGTTGAAAAGAAAGAAATTTATTGAAGCGCAGTTAAAATCAATTAAGAAACCTCTTTCACCTAAAATTGATGTGAAGAAAGTAAAGAAAGAAGTTAAGGCCGGGAAGGAACGCAAAAAGAACAAAACGAAGGAATCGTCTCGTAAAAATAAAAAGGTTTTTTAATGTTTATTTGTTAAGTATTTTTAACGACTTATTATCTGACTAGCCGCCTTGTTAAAAATTTCGATGTGTTTCCTTTTCTTACATTATTATTAAAAATTTCTTTAAAATTAAGAAGCGAAATAGGTCTCGTAAACGACGTCGTTCCCCTTCACGTTCTCGCTCTACATCACGTGACACAATGGAAATGATTTCTCGAGATAAGCGACATGTAAAGAAGCGTTCTCGTTCTTCTCTTTCGTTTAGTCGTTCTGATTCTTCTGTTACTTCACGTTCAACACAAGCATCCAGTTTTATATCAGAAAACAAAGAAGAGGAGGAAAGACTTAGAAAGCGTTTACTTTCAAAAACAATGCACGAAAATGAATCTGTGAAGAGTGTGAAACAGGAGGCTGAGGAATATGGACCTAAACCACCGGTTTATTTTTTGAATTTAACTTTTGCAAAATTTTTTAAAATCATTTCTAGGCAATGCTGAAAAATGGATCTTCCGACATGGAATTATCTGATGAGGAAAGAAGGTTTAATAAATTTTAAATTTTTTTAAAGTGTAAAATTAGTAGTATTCGTGTTAATTGAATTGGGCAGGGCTGCAATTTCTAGTTGACTGAAATTTTTAAAAAATTTTCCATCGCAAGGCTCCAGAAGTCTCGTTTCCCCGCTGAATTTAAATTTTCCCTCATACCTTTATTAAATAATTAATTTAAAATTAAGAGCCGAGGAAGCTGCTGCACTTCACCAACCAAAATTAGAAATTGTTGAAGAAAAGAGCAGTACAAGCATTGGAAAAAACATCCAAAACGCCAAAGCAACGATGGGACCATTTAACGTTAAAGAGGTTTTTTGTGAGGGAATGAAAAATAATTTTCTTTTAGTTGAGTAGTAAAGAGTAAATGAGACGAAGGGTAAATAAAAAATTAAAAAAATTTGCCACAGAATTTTTTTGGTATAAAGCTAAATTTATGGAACTTAAATTTAAAAATTAAATTTTTTAGGTGCTTGAATCTGGTCGGAATGATTTGATTAAATCTTGTAAAGAGCAGGAACGAGAAAGGTTTGGAATTATTTTCTTAAGTTTATTAAAATATTCTATCTCCTACCTTTTAAATAATGTGTACCTAAAGGTGTGGGAATGTGCTTCTTGAATTTATTTCCCCTGACAATAAAAACTTTTTCAGCAAAAATTGTTTCATATCCTTCCCTTAGATTTTCTATTTTATTTATTTTGGATTTGAAGAAGAATGATATTTTTGCTTTTTGTAAAGCTTAATGAAATTAATTGTGAATTAAGCAAGTTTGGTCCGACTTTCTGCTCCACTTAAGTCCTGATTCCAAAAAATCGAGCTTTTGTTCCACTTCCCACTTCTAACATTGATATTAAATTGTTATAATCCTAATAGCTTTTAAGTTTTACTTTTTTCAAAATTAATTCTTGATCTTTTTAATTTCTAGATATGATCAACTGAAATTGAAAATTGCTGAATTACTTGTCGAAAAAAGCATTCACAAATTAAATTTGGTCAAACTTAGAGAGGTTTATATTTTTTTATTTTTAAAATAATGAAATTTTAATTTTTAAAGGCAGAAAAACGTATAGATGGGCGTGATGTTGACAACGTCTCTGTATCTTCTGATGATGGTGTTTAAAAGAAAAATATGTGAAAAAATTTGGAAATAAAAGAAAATAATTGTCTTTAATTTTTGTTGCATTCCCCTATTTTCTTTATTTTTTAGCTTATAAATTTTTTTTCTTAAAAAAATTTTTTTGACTAATTAATGGAAAATATAATATTTTTTATAATTAAATATTTAACTTTAATATGATATGCAAAATTTTAATTTATTTTTCTACTACTCGAACCATTCTTACAAAAGATATGAGTGATTTCTATGGGTTTGATTGTTTTGTGTCAATAGGAGGGATTGGATTTGGGCAAGTACTTGGCCAGATTTTATGTTAAAGAAGATTTAATTAAATTTGATTGGGGGGTAATACGTGTTGTAGGTTCCCTTAATCACACCCATCGAGACTTCCAGTTATCAAAGTACGAGTTAACCTGGAAGTTGTGGCCATCCAGTATCTCATACCACTGTGCAGAATGATTCATTCTTCTAATAGAAGGATGAGAAAGTCTAAAGCGAAGAAGTACAACAAAGGAAGATGATAATGGATAGATGGGCAATGGATGATTAATAAAATTTCCTTAATCAATTACTTGACTAATCAAATCCAATCCCTACTATTTAAATATCAATTAATCACGATTTGAGTCTTCTGCCTTTGATAGTCCTGTCCTGCACATAATTTCGTCTCCTCCATGATTTTGCTGCATCTGCATCCATCCCTGCCCAGCTGCAGCAGCAGCCGCCCCAGACCAATACCAATTTTGATAGGGATTAACCATTCCCTGTGGGTATTGACAAAATTGTTGTTGAGGAATATATGTTGATGGCACAATTGAAGAAGAAGAAATATCAAAATTAGTAGAAGTAGCTGAAGGAATAGAAGGGGAAGTTGAAGAAGAATATGTTGGTAAAGAAGAAAGTAATTGATTTTGTTGATTATTTTGTTGAAGAAATGTTTGTTGCCAATTATTTGGGTGTTGGGGATAATGTAATTGTTGTTGTTGTTGATAACCATTTCGATGAATATTGTGGATAACTTCATCAGGTATTTGTTCGCAGCTTAGATCCTGTTGAAAAATTTTTTTTTAATCTCTTATCTTGTGTAAAAAATATTCAGTGGAACCTCCTTGACTATGTCAACGTTCAACGACATCCCCAGTCCCGTCTGCGATTTTTTCAAGAACTGGAATTCTCTTTGGAATAAGACTGTTCAATATATTCTGCCCCCAACATAGAATTTTCAAATTTTTGTTAAACCTCACTGAACTACTGAAACCTACTGAAGCTCATGATAAAGATCTCTTTATAGAATGGAGGACGAATTTTCCCAGCCTTAGGAGAGAGTTTATTAAACAGAACGTCACCAATTTCTATTCAAAAAATTAATAAACTTCTTTCTACCTGTCTTTCCAACATTCCACTACTTACAACACCATTTTCTGGTTCACTTTTAACTGTCATAGCTCCAAATCTATGGATATTTTCACTACCAGAATCGCCTTCATGGGGAGATGATTCTTGTGTCAATTCTCCACACATTATTCCTTGTTCTTGTTTTTTCCTCTAAATAAATTTTAAATGCAAAACAATTTAATATTCTATTAATCTAATACTTAACAAACTAAACTACCGTATTTGCATCCTCCTGGACAGCCTCAGGTCGAGATAACTGGGATATTTTGATTTATAGGGTTATGTTAACTATTATTCCCCACTAATTAATTTAATCAGAAAATTTAG
This sequence comes from Meloidogyne hapla, assembly GCA_000172435.1. Taxonomy (NCBI): domain Eukaryota; kingdom Metazoa; phylum Nematoda; class Chromadorea; order Rhabditida; family Meloidogynidae; genus Meloidogyne; species Meloidogyne hapla. The sequence continues at coordinate 25,574 of ABLG01000304.1, read as the reverse complement.
AAAAATCACATAAGTGGAGAAAGACTATAGAAAAAGAGGAGAGCGTTCTCTACCGTCTCTTCATTTTCTGTACTATTTTTTCTGATTTTTCTTTTATTAATTTTAATTAATTTAATTACCTTCATTCTTCTATTTTGAAACCAAATTTTAATTTGTTTATCACTAAGCCCTGTTTTTTCAACAAGCTGAGTTCTTTGAAGTTTAGAAACATATTTATTAGCTCTAAATTCTTCTTCCAAAGTTCTTTTCTTTAAAAAACAAAAAATATCATTTAGAAGATTTAATTTTTTACTTGTTCTGGATTATATGTTTGTCGCCCGCCAGCTTTTTTGTTGTTTGAAGGATCTTAAATAAATATTTTTTTAAAGTTGTATCTTCTGATAAGTTAGATTGTATTAGGGGAATATAGGGTAACAACTCTTTTATCTGTTAGATCTGTCTAGGTATTAGAGTTCAGAACTTTTGGATGATATGGCCTAGATTCCTTGTTTTTAAATTTCGAAGAATTCATGGCCCAGCTTTGTTCCATGGTTTAAACAAGGAAAATGGTCTTGATAGTTTTCTCTCTACTATTGGGAAGCTAAAGGTTAAAACTTTTCTTCGCCCTCTATACTTCTCGTGAGTGATAGCAGACAATGACTGATAGGTGTCGTACAACTGGAGTAACGGTATATCTCTGTGACTGTATAATGAGAGTAAACTGATTAATTAATGAATTAAAAAAATCTTATGATTTTTTTATATTTTTTTTCTAATTTTCAGTTAATGCATTTATTCATTACCATAACCCAAATTTACTTAAAACCAATTTCCAACTTTAATTAATTTCCATTTCCCTAAAACACATTTGTTGTTGTGGTTATCGTAATCTTTTTCTTTTCTTTTCTTTTTTTACTCGGCCAAAACATGGCCAACAAACAAGTAACTTAAACAACAATTTCTTTCTATCTAGGTAAGAAATGAAAGAAAAAAGATGAATAATTTAAAGGAAAGAAGCATTTTCTTTTATTCCCAAAGGATTGTATAAAATGTATGACTTTTTGTAGACCGATTTTTGTTTTGTGGCTTTCCTAGTCAATGACAATATAAAAGAAGAAAAAACGAAGGATTTGAGGAAATGAAATTATAATTAATAATAATTAGTATTTTGAACTAAATACGGCACTGGTTGTAGTGCCTCTGGACCCCTATGGTTGTAGTGCCTCCAAGTAAAACCAGATGACTGTGATTTATAAATTACTGTTAGTTCCAGTTATACAGTCACCAGAATATACAGTCACTCTCATTATATGTATGACAATTCCAGTTAATTCCAATTCAAAAATTTTCCACAGAAATATTATCGGATATATTCTTTCATGTTATAAAAATACTTAACGAATCATTGGAAACTTTATCCAATTATTTTTCTTATTAAAAAGGGCTTGGTAAAAACGTGAAAACTAAACTTAGGAAAATGGAACATCGATCCCTAATTATCATAAAATTGTCTCCCTTCCCCAGAGTCTGTAAATTTGTTATATCCTCTCAAATCATAATTTTAAAAAAATATTAAATTAATTACCAAATCCACTTGTAGAAACCAAATGATGATTATGTCCATTACTTATAGCTGCTGTATAGGAATAATAATGACTTAATGCTGTGTTTAATGATGCTGCATAATTACCATAATTATATTGAAGTGGGTGGGTAGTGGCTAAAAATAAATTAAAAATTTTTGAGTGAAATTTTGAAAGAAAGGTTCTCAATTTCACCACTTTTAAGTTAATCCAAAAGAATTGACGTGAATTGACGTAATTGAAATCAAAATTTTCAATTAAGGGTTCTTCTGTTAAAAAACATTCCCAAACTTTAATAAAAGTTTAATAACAAGGATTTTCGTTAATTGGATTATTTTAATATACGGGATTTTCTCATTTAACTACCCTGGGTAATTATTTTTTCAACAATTTTAAACAATTAATTTATTCCAATTTTAATTTCTTTTTTAAGTTTATATTTAATGATTGGAATTTTTAAAAGGGCTTTAGGGGCAATATATGTGTTGGGAAAAAAATCCAAAAAAATCAAAAAAGGCAAGGCTTATTGTTAATTGTAGTAAAATATGTTCAATTCCTTCAGAGAAAAGATAAGAGTTAATTTCTCTCATTCTACTAGGTTAAGGAATATTCTAAAAATTATATGAATGTCAATGTAAAGATATTTTAGGGGCGTTTTTAAAAATTAAAATTATTTTTCAAATAAAATAACTATCTAAACAATAAAAAGAAGAAATTGGCATTCTATATATTTTTATTTTATTCATCACCTCTCCGACCAAATGGGGTTTTGGATTGGTTTTGACCGGTAGAGAGGCCAATTGGCGGCATAAATCAGCGTTGGAATTGCTTTTCTTTTTATTTTTACCTTTTCCCAAAAATAAAATAAAAACACGCACATCTTTCGTCCAAACGACCGGGCATCTGTTGTAAATTTTGTAGGGGATCTAATGTCTCTGTAGATGGAATTGTTAAATTATTATTGCTGTTAGTGTTGTTTTCTAGAAAGAAAAGACTGCCGGGAATTGGTGGTTGGGGTGGGGAACATGAACTTGGCATTATGTAATTTTTAAAATTTTTTGAAAATTTTTTTGAAATTTTCAAAAAAATTTTTGAAAATTTTTTTGACTTAACTAAAATAATAAAATAATTAAAAAAAGAATTATGTGTTTGTGAATGGCTGACTTTACCCAAGAAAAGGAAGGAAAGAGAATATTAGGAAACTGCCGTCACCCACCAATGCTTCCTCTCCTACCGTAAACCTTTCTCCTTTTCTTTCTGCTTTTATTCCTTCCCCTTGTGGCGCGGAAATATTTGGCGCGAACTTTAGAATCTCAAAGAGGTGAGATCCGATTTTAATGAAATTTTTCTAAGATGTCCTTCTAAGAGTTATCTATCTTTCCTATAACTTTCAGAATTTTTGATTAATTATTTCAGAAGTTTTTGTCAAAAAACTCAAGAAAAACGAAAATTTTAAAGAAAATTAGACTTTTTGGCCATAAATTTCTAATTCCTTAACCAAAAATTCTAAAAATTTTAGATAAGTTAGGTAACTATATTAAATATAATTAAACAAAATTTCATAACTTTAACTTTTCAATTATCCAATTTATAATATTTAAAAGCCCACGCCAAACCATTATAGCGCCCAAACGTCCAAGTCCCTCCCCCTCTCCACAGCCTCGCCCATTTTCTATTTTCTCTAATAATTTTGTCCATTCACATTGGTTCTCCCTCTGTTTTAGGGAAAATGTGTGGAATTGTTGGAGGACAAAAAAACGAGAAAAAATGAGTTAAAAAGAACGGAGAGGATTCACACAAAGAGCTACCGACAAGGCGCGGTCCTTTCATGCAGATCGTGAAAAAAAATATAAAAAAATAGTTGGAAGACCACCCGCGGTGGAAAACGAGAAAAGTGAGTGAAAAGTATTTTTATATTTATTTTTTTGATTTTATTTCCTCTAAAATCGTTAAAAAAATTCTCGACTCGTTTTCACCCAATTGTTGAATTTATTTTTTCTTTCAATTTTCCTTCCCTTTATTTTTGCAAATGATGTTCTTTTGATGTTTTTAATTTTGTGGCCTGCCGTTGGCCGATTTTTATGCGAATTTTATTACTGGATGGAGAGAGGAAGGTAAATAAAAATAAAAAAGAAGAGTCAAAAATTGTTGGAAATTAAAAAAGAAGAAAAAAGGAAAGGATTTTAATGAGAAAATGAGTAGAAAGGGAGGAAGTCAAAGAGCGCGGGATTTTATAAAATTAACAGAAATGAACCTAAATTCACAAAATTTTGCATAAATGTCTTTTATAAGGTTAACTAATTTTTCTAAAAATTTCAGATTTTTTGGTTCAATATTTCCAAAGTTTTGGTCAAAAAACTACAAAAAATCGACAATTTTCTGAAAAATCTGATATTTTTGACCATAACTTTCTGATTTCTAAACAGAAAGTTCTGAAAATTTTACAGGGGGTAGTTAACCATATTGGAGAGATCTATACAAAATTTCAAGGTTCTAGCGAAAGTTTCGACAATTTTCGACAACTTCCAGTACCGAAGAGTTAAGAAGTTCCTTCCCCTTTTCTTTACTTCAATTTTCATTAGCAGCTGCTTATTTTGACCGCGATTCTTTTTACAATTTAGAAAGGGCAAAACTAATACAAAACTATTTTATTTAGAGGTACAGTCCCCTTCTTTTATTTTTTCTTTCAATTTTCCTTCCCTTTATTTTTGCATTTTTCTTCTCTCAGAAATTATGCCATGCTAATTTGAATGAGTCTTTCTTTCTGTTTGTGGTGAGGCTACGCGCGGCAACGGAGAGAGGAGGAGAAGGGAGCTAGGAGGCAGCGGAGCCCTAATAAAATTTAATGGGCCGGGTGATTGGCGTGCCAGCTGTATATATTTCTTTCAAGGTGATGGAAAGAAGAAAATATATATTTTTAAGAAAATAAAGGCCGGTGAAAAAAAAATAAGAAAAAATGAGAGTTTGAAGGGAGAATGAAAATAATAAAAATTACAAGAAAATAAAAGATTAGTTAATTTTATTTTGTATTGACTGGCTGAAAAATTAATTTTAATAAATTAAAAATAATTTTTTAATTTTCTTTTTATTTGTTTTGAGTATTTTAATTAATCTTTAGGCATTTTACGAAACAGACAATTCACCGACAGATGATATACTGTTAATTAAGTCTCTCGTTTCATTTCCCTTGTTGTTCCAATATCTTTTATCAGATCTAGCCTTTATTAAATAAATGAAGAATTTTTGTTTTTACATGTTTCTGACTTGTTCAATTACCCCTGAATTATTTCTGAAGATATTCATGGGTGCAAATGAGTAGAGTTAGTCAGAAATCTTTCTCGTTTTTAGGTTTACCATGTCTTTCTCGTTTAAAGAGTTTTCAATCTCATTTTTATTTTTAAATCATAATTTTATAGATTTATTTGTCAAAATTTAAAAGTCTGGACAAATTTTGGACATTTCATCCCAATTCGGTGAATTGTCTATCGGTAAAATTTACAAATAAAAATTTTCACGCGGTGCGTAAAAAAAGATTTTTTATTGTAAAACTTAAATAAATCTAATAAAATAAAAAAGATTGCGTAAATTAATTACAACAAACACAGTAATTTACGAGAAAATAAATAAAAAATAGCCAATTAAAAATAATTTTAATTAAAAATTAAAAAAAAAAAATAAATTTCCAAAAATAAATTTACAGTAAATTAAATATTTTCTAATTAAATTATTTTTAAATGTTTCTGTGGAGACAATAATAAATAAATCACTCACTCAATTAAAAAAATATCCTTAAAAATGCCACTTTAAATATTTAGTAATTAAAAATTACTAATATTTTATAGAAATTTAATTGACAAAATTTATAAAATAAATTTTAAATGAAAAAGAAAATAAATATGGAATACTTGACAAAAAATTCAAAAAAAACAAGAAAATTTAAAATAAAAATGCCCAAAAGAAATTTTCTATAAATTAAAATTTAGACATTTCACTAAACAGACAATTCACCGACAGATGGGGCTTATGTGTGTGATGAGGCTTAACTAAAAAGTAATGAAATTCAGTTTATTACTAAAGTCGTTTGAGTTAAAAACTCTCGATAGTAGAGACTTAACGTTAAAATGGAATCATCCAGTCAAACTTTCTCAAATAGAATAATTTAAATTTTTAAAAATTAAAAGAAGTACAATAACACAAAAAAAAATTTTTCTTCTTTTTTTAGCGTGTTGCTCGTGCGGAAAAGGCATGATCCCAAAAATAACAAACCAAAACCAATCAAGCGGAACTGTAATGAGAAGAAAGGGTTTTAAAGGAAAAGAAGAAAATAAAGAAAAATGTGAGAAAAATAAAGAAATAAATTTACATGAATTTTGAATAAAAAGTAAAGAAAGAAATTGATCTGAGATTTTACAAGGGGAAATTTTAAAAAAGAATTTTTTTTTATTGTTTTAAGCTAGTTAAACAAGAAATAATAAATTAAGAAAAATTAGGAAAAATTTTAGGTAAATCAGAGATGGATTTGGTGGATTTTTAGTCTCATTTTCCCACCTATAGTTTTTTTGAAATTTTATTTAAAAAAAATTAAAAAAAATTTTTTTTAATTTCAAATAAATTTTCAAGTAATTTTTTTTAAAAATTTCCTAAGGGACAGTGAAATAAAAATAACAAAAAAACAAGAACAAAATTTAATGATTTTTAACGATAAATAAAGAGGAATTTAGGTGTTAGTGTGGTTACTTTGACTGACTTTTTGTTCAGAGATCGAGCCTAGAATCGAGAATTATTTTCTTTATTTTAATAGAAGAAAACAGAAGAAAAAGAATAAAATAAAATTATTGTTAATATTTTTTAAAGAAATTAGGAAAATTAAAAAAACAAATTGAGGGATATACAGGAAGAATAATAAGATTTAGCTTTTTTTTAATATTTTGGAAGTATTCTAGAAAAGCCAAATTGACTAACTAAATAACTGTTTTCTTCAATTGCCAACGATCAATCGGTTGGCCGCAGAGTTTTGAAGTAAAGAAGAAAATAAATTTTGCTTAGCGCCAGGAAGATCAAAAGAAGCCCGACGGCAAATAAATCACGCGGGGCAGCTGAAGAAGAGGAAAAAGAAAAAAAAAGAGAACAAGGACGAAAAAGACTTCCGGAGGGGAGAAACACACCACTTGGCAGTTTTGTTAAAAAAGAGGGTTCTTTTTTAAGAGTTTTTAGCAAAAATTATGGCTTTAAAGGTTTGTTAATCTTCACAACAAATTTTAAAAAAAAATTAAAAGTATAGACGTTTTGGCGCAGAATCTGGTTGGCGCTAGAGAGACTTTCTTGGTCTGTTACTTTTAAAATTTTCCAAAGGTTAGGACAAGTATTATTCAATTGAAAGCTCTTAAATAAGTGGATTTCTTTTTCCTTGTTGATTATTCTAATCCAATCATTCAATAAAAAGTTACAGATAAATAAGTCTGAAAAATCACGAGTATCCTCATTTATTAGGCTCTAACTTTTTGTAAAATGAACTAATCGAGTTAGTTATTTTATATAAAAGAATCAGGACATTTAGAGCTTTCGAATGATATAAGACAAGATTGATAAGATTAGTGAAGAAAAAAGATATAAGGCAAGAAAGAAGCCTGACGCCAAAACCGTTAACGCCTAAAACTACCCTTTCAAAATTATTTGTCAAACAGAGTTTAGCCAACCAAAAAATCTGCACTCACTCATAAATAAGACGCGCCCCTCTATAGTAATAAAATATATTAGTAAAATATTATTGTCTCCATTGTTCATCCAAAAAACGGCTGCAAATCAAGTGAGCGGCTTTTAGTTAAAGGTGTTTGGAAGAGCCCACACACAAAAATAAAAGGCGGCTGTTCAAAAGAAAAAAAAGCGCGTGGCGGCAATTCTTTTGAGATTTGAAATGACGGAGAAGCGCCGCTAAAAGTATATTTTATAAAAAAAATAAGGAATTTTGGAGATTTGCCTATTTTTTGTTTCAAACAAAAGTTTAAAAATAAACTTAATTAAATTAAGGATTTAAAAAATTATTAAAAATGATAAAATTTAAAGTTTAACAAGATAATGAATTGTAGATCACCAAAAACAAAAATATGAAAAAAAATTTTATCAGTTAAAGAAAATTAAAAAATTCTTTCGTAAATAAAGGGAAATTTAATGTTCCAAGTTTTAAAATGTTGAAAAGATTATTATTTTGGCGAAATGTTTTTTTAATCTTTTTCTCTCTCCTCTCCTCTTTTTACACACCCTTTTGCTTGAATTTAATTTTTAATTTATTTATTTTGTATTTTTATCCAAAATTTTTTTTTACTAAATTTATAGATACGAAAGAAAATGGAACAAAGATCTATTCATCGAGATCATGGTGATTTACATTTCTTTTCTAATGAAGAATCTTCTTCCTCAAATATTCCGTCAAATGTTTATGAATATTTTCAATTAGTGGAAGATGGTAATTTTTTTTTTAAAGGACTTTTTTAAAAATTTACTTTTTAAAGGAAAATTTCCATTTTTCAATAATACACAAGTTCATGTTTCTGCAATGAGAAATTCTGCCGGAGAGACCTTGTTAAATGCAGCTGCACGTCTTGGGCATCATGAAATTGTTGAAAGACTTGTTGGTGATATTGATGTTGAAGAAACTGATTATGATGGATGGACAGCTTTATTAAATGCTTCACATCATGGTTTTGCTGATGTTGTCAGAACTTTGTTGAATGCTGGTGCTTCTATTGAAAATCCTGATTTGGTATTTTTTTATTTTTGTTTATTTTGGATACCCCCAAGATTTCTTTTTCTCCTTCCCATTTTATTTTTAAGTTTATTTTCCTGGGGGAAATTTGTTAAAATCTCTAGGAATCTATTTAAAGTGCACCCACCAAAAAATGCTTTGAATTTCGAATTAATGGGTTCTTAATGGATGGATCTGTACGTTACCAAGTTCTATAAATTTTGGAACTTGACCCTTTGTAAACGCAAATCCAATTCTATGTTCCTCCAATTTGCTCCATTCCAACGTTTTTTAAAATTAATTTTTAACTTTAAAATTAGATGGGATGGACTTCATTAATGTGGGCATGTTATAAAAATCGTCCTGAAGTTGTTGATGTACTTATTGAATTTAAAGCACATGTAAATATTGTTGGAGAAGAGGATGGACTTACACCTTTAATTATTGCTTCGGGTATATTTTTAAAAATATTTTTTTTAATAAATTTAATTTTAAGGAAGAGGTTTTGTTGAATTAGTTCCAAAATTATTAGAAGCTGGAGCCCAAGTAAATACTAGTGACAAATTTGGAAGTACAGCATTAATTTGGGCAGCAAGAAAAGGTCATCTTCAAATTGTGCAATATCTTTTAAATTCTGGGGCTGAATTAGATGCTGTTGGAATGCAAGGTTTTTTTGATTATTTTTTCTTTTTAAAAAATATTTTTTAGCTTCGAGTGCTTTAATGCTGGCAACTCGTGGAAATTATATTTCGGTTGTAGAGGCTTTGTTGGCACGTGAACCCAATGTAAATATTGTTGATTATAATGGACTTTCTGCTCTTGGTATTGCTGCGAGAGAAGGTTGTTTTTGTTTATAAATCAGCGTTTAAAATAAATTTCGAAAATCAAAACACTGGTTTATTTTGTCATTTGTTCATTCTGAACCTTGTTTTATAAAATAATTTAACTATTAAAAAGTTAACCCCACACATAAATATCCTATGACATCCACGGTTTCTATTAAAGTCTTCAGACTTTTTAGCTTCCCCTTTAGAATTTTTTACTTAATTGATTATTTGCTGCTTTCTCCACCTTCAATCTTTGTTTTTTAAATTTGCCTTGCTTATTTCTTTTATTTTCTATATATTTCACACATTTTTATTTTAGGCTACACAGAAATAGCAGCATCATTACTTCAATCCGGCGCTTTTGTTAATACAGTTGATCGATTTGGTAATTCAATTTTGGCTAATGCTGTTCGTTCTGGAAATATAAATTTGGTTAATTTTTTTATTTTATTTTTTCTTATTCTTTATTTTTTTAAGGTTCGTATGCTTTTGGAAAGACATGCTGATGTGAATGCAAAAGATTCAGAAGGGAGAACTCCACTACATTTGGCTATTGATAAAAATTATTCTGGTTAATTTTAAATTGTGAAAAATATTTTAATTAATTTTATTTAGATATTGTTTTGGCTTTGCTTGAAAAGAAACCTAATTTGGAATTAAAAAATAGGGATGGAGATACTGCTTTACTTAGAGCTGTAAATTTTTTTAGAATTTTATTTTTTAATTAATTTTTTTTTGTTTTTTAAGATTAAAAATCGAGATGTTCAAGTAACTCAATTATTAGTAAGTATGGGAGCAAAATTGAGTACAACAGATAATGCTGGGGATAATGGTTTGGTTTTTTTGAATTTTTTAATATTTATTTTAAGCCCTTCATTTGGCACTTAGAGCACGTTCTCGTCGTCTTACACAAATTTTGCTTGTTAACCCGTCGGACTCAAAACTACTTTATCGACCTAATAAATTGGGTGAAACACCTTATTCCATAGGTTTGTTTGGATTTCTTTTTTTATTATAGTTTATTCACGACTTTTTTTAACTCCCCAATATTTCAGAAAATTAATCAAATTTATTGGGATAACATATTTTAATAAATTAAAACATTTAAGGCATTTATTAGTTTTTTCATTCGGTAAACTCTAATTCTCTTTGGAATAAAATGTTATGCTTTTTTATTATCAAATTATTGCAATATTTAGAAAAATCATTTTTTAGTTTGCCTATACCATTCATTTTCGTGATGTGAATTTGGAAATAAAAAAAATTAAAATTCTAGGAAAAGTTCAAGTTCTATTTTAATTATTTTCAAATATTTGAAAATTAATTTGAATATTCATTATTTTTAGATCAAGAATCACCACAACCAATATTACCAACAATATTTGGACCATTTGGAACAGAAGTTGATTTAAAAAGTCTTTTAGGATTTGATTCATATGGAGATGTATTTTTTTTAATTTTTATGAATTTTAAATAAATTTTAATTTAAAGGTAATAGCTGATGTTGTTTGTGAACCAAACCTTTCTTTACCTTTAACAATTGGTCTTTATGCAAAATGGGGATCTGGAAAATCAATATTATTATCTAGAATTAGAAATTCAATGAAATCGTTTTCTCGAACTTGGTTGGATGGAATTGAATTATATTGGAGTTGGAGTCTAATTTTAATAACTCTTTTAATTTCTGCATTGGTTACTCTATTAAGTGCAGCATTATTTTCTATTGTACAAGAAGGAAATGAATTATTTTTTTCTCTTGGTGTTGGATTGGGAATGTTTTTATTGTTTTTGTGTGCTTATAGTTTTATTTATTATGGAAGCGAGGTTTTCTTTTTTATAATTTTTGTGTACTTTAAGATTCTTTTTTTAATCAATGTTAATTGAAAATTCAGTTTGGTTAGGAGTATTAGAGATCGGGGTTTTTAAAATAATCTTTATCATGAAGGTTCTTTATCTTGAGTAAACAAAAAAGCAAGAACCATGGAAAACTCCTTAACTTACTTAACTCTGGATCTAGGAAAAATATCAAGCTCTATCTTCATAGGGCAACTACTGGCTTGGGCTTTGATTTTGGGGAAATTCGATTCTAATAAACGACAATTTTTTAAAAAAAGTAATTTAATTATATCAAACCATCTTTTCGAGGTTCGCCTTTGGAATGGTTCAATCTCCGCTGCTCGTTTGTTAGCTCGAACTTTTGCTCGTTTTAAATTAATGCTTTCTGTTCTTACTTTGAATGCACCAACACGTGGAACAGAAAAAGAAATTCACGAGAAAAAGTTTCTTTTTGATTTTTCTATAAAAAAAAATTTTGTTTAAATAAAAATTTAAGGTTAATCTCACCAGTCAGTTTTCTTTTTGCTGATAATCACAGACTTAGTTTTATTGGAGGAGAACAAGCATTGGCTAATATTGTCCAATCATTATTTTTGGCTGCTGAAGGCTTTTAAAATTTTTTTTTAATTTTTAAAATAATTTTTTAAGAACATTATGGAACACTTGCTGTTCGTTTATTTACAAGTTTTAAACAATCCCAAAATGCTGAACATAGTTCTAAACTTCAAAGTATTTGTGGAATTCCTGTCCTTTTAATTATTTTAATGTTTCCTCTTTCTTTGGCAATTTCTTCTCTTTTATTTATTCAAAATCAACATTTGGTTGCATCTGTTTTTCTTACTTTTAGTGTTATTTCTGGAACTGTTTTACTTTATGTTTTGAGTATTAGATTAGTTATTAATTTGGTTTGTTAATTTTTTTTTAATTTTTATTGGGGCAAGAGAATACAATCCTAAAGTTTTTATGGTTAAATTAAACCACTTAACGAGTCCCTAAATCAATAGGTTTGCTATACCTTACAATTAGCCCTTCTTTTTTAAATAATTTTATTATTCGTTCTCATATGTTTTAAAGCTAATTTAGGATTTTGAATGATAATTTTTGTTAGAAGAAGTCCTGAGCCATTAAAACGTCAACCTAATTTTATATATTTTTTAAACAAAATCTTTGGGTTGTTTTTTCATTTTTCCTATCCCATAGCTAATTTGAAATTGTATATTTTTTTAATTTTTATAGCCAAAGCATCGAATTGCTCGAATAATAAATCGAATACATCTTCAACCATTTGAACGAATGTTACAAAAATTACAAAAAGAAGTTGATTTACTTGTTTCTTTGGTTATTTTTTAATTATTTTTAATAAAAATATTTTTTTAAAGGTAACAACACTTGATGCTTTCATAAATAGTCAAACAAGACTAGTAATAATGGTAGATGGTTTGGATAGTTGTGAACAAAATAAAATGGTTCAATTATTGGATGTAAGAAAATTAATTTTTAAAATTTAAAAAAAAAATTATTTTTAGGCATTCAATTTATTTTTTTGTTCTCGTCAAAATGCTCCTTTTGTTGTTTTACTTGCTTTAGATAGAAATATAATAATTTCTACAATTCAACAAAATTTGCGTTCTTCTGGTTCTGAAAATGAAATAACTGGACGAGATTATTTAAAAAATATTGTTACAATGTAAAAAATAGATTTTTTAAAAATCAAAAACGGGGCGCGAACTTTGCGGACCCGAAATTTGCGGACGAAGCCATAATGCCCTTTATAATGAAGCTATAGTGAGGATCTTTATCTCGAAAAATTAACACTGAAAAATTACATACAATAATTTATAAAATGGTCGGGATTGGACAAATTTGGACCAAGTTATGGCCAAAACTAGAAATTTCACCAAAAGCAAAGTTTTTTGGCTATAACTTTTGTGCCGTTTTACCTAAAATTATTCTTTATATGTCATTTTGTAGGTAATTTAATTCTCTATCGAATGATACTAAAAAATTTTCTAAAATATTTTTTATGCTTTAGTTATCCCCAAGTTATGGCCGCTCGTCCGCAAGTTTCGGGTCCGCAAAGTTCGGCGCGCCATCAAAAAATTTTTTAAAAATTTATTTTTTGAAGGCCTTTCTTTCTCGATCACATTGTTGCCCTCAGAAGAATGAGAAATCAACAAAATGCAAAGAAAATGGCATTAGATGTAAATAATTTAAGTGCTCTTCCTTTAAAAGATAGAATTCGTTCTGATACTTTTCTTGGTTCAAAAATGTCTTTAAGAGCAACAGACAGAACAGATTCTGCAGGTGTTGGAGGAATATCAACAAATGTTAATGAAATTAGTCATTTTTCTCCTTCTTTTGATTTATTTGCAAATATAAATCCGAGAACTTTGTAAAATTTTAAAAATTTTTAAATTATTTTTTTAATTTAAAGACGTCGAATTGTTAATAGTATTGCTTTAACTGGAAGATTACTTAGAGTTTTTGAAGTAGAATTTAATTGGTGGCAAGTATATGCTTGGGTTTCTTTAATTGAACAATGGCCATGGTTTGTTTATATTTGTTGGAGAAAATATATTTTATTTTGGAAATCTCAATTTTCTTCCAATCCCTGTAGTCTTTTGACCAAAATTAAATTAAAAATTTAATTCAAAAGAATGGAAAAATTTAAAAAATCTTTACCAGCAGTCAAGGAGATATTTTTTTTTAATTTTCGATTTTTCCCAGCCTATAGAATAACTAACGATTATCTGCCCTTAACAAAACCTTGACTTGGAATTGAATTGAAAATTTAATTCAAAAAACTTTTTTACCAACAATCAAAGAATTTCCCACTAAAATTGAGAGGGAAAGGCAAACGGAGATTTTTTTAATTTTCGATTTTTTACAAGAAATAGGCGGTCTTATTGCCTTATATATTCTTAATTAATTAATTATATTATTTTTAGGAGAATGTGTTGGTTAATTGATGTTGCTTGTAGTTTACAGGTTTTTTTTAATAATTTTTTAAAAATCTTTTTTTAGGATGATTCTCTTCTCCTTTACGAACTTTATTGTCAATTAAAAAGTAGAATTTCTATTAGAGAAGGGATGGAAGATTTGGATAGAAATAGTTCAGAATTTGAATCAGTTTTTAGAAAATTATGTGCTGGAAAACAAAATCAGGTTTAAAAAAATATTTTTTTCAAAATTTTTTTAAAGTTAACTGTTGGACATGCCAGATCATTTGCCCCATGTACTTCAAATTTAGATCCATATATGAGAAGATTAATAAGAGAACAAAGAGGTGGAGAACCTTTAGTTGATTTAGCAGAAGAAACAGAAGAACAAGAAAAAGGTGGTGGTGGAGGAAGTAGTCACGATCCTTTTGGACCATTAAAAGAATTATTAGGGTCTGAAGCAGAATTTCTTTTTGATGATCCATTAGTATGGGCAAGTATTTCAAAACCTCTTGCAAGAATGTCTGTTAATGAAATTGATATTTTAATGAAAAGATTAAATATTTCTAAAGTATTTGAGAAAATAATTTTTAAAATAATTTTTAATTTTTTAAGGATAAAGTTCAAAATGTTGGTGAAACTTTAATTAAACACAATTTAAATGGTTTGGCTTTACATTCTTGTAATTTGGATGAATTAAGAAATGTTTTAAATGTAAATTTTTTAAAATAAATTTTGGAATTAATTGATTGACCTCTCGTGATTTAATTTTTCAGTAAGAGGAAGAATGATGAACAGGGTGAGGGAGTTTCTCTCATCTGCTTTTAATTCTTGAAACTTTTTCCTTTAAAATTTTCTGAAATAAAATTTTTTCAAAATTAAAAAATTTTTTTTTTAAATTTTTGTGTAAAAAAATTTCCTTTTCCGATTTCCTGAAACCTCTCTGATTAAAAAATTTTTCTAATTTTTCTAAATTTTTTTCTAAAAAAAGCTTCCACTTGGTGATTGGACACTTTTTCAATTATTTATAACTTGTATGAGAAAATGGAAACCATTTATTACTCAATCATTAACTGCTACATTAGGAACAAGTAATTCTGCTACAACAACAACAGAAACAGAATGTAAAAGTCCAAGTGAAAGACCAACACCTTTAAGAAGTATAATTGAAGAAGATGGGGCACAATCAACACCATTATCTATATTAGAAAGAGAAAAATCACCAGAAGGAGAAAGAGAAGAAGAAGATGATGATAATGATGAAGATACAAATAGTGTTGCTTCTGTTGCTGGTTCTGAACATTGTCTTTTAAAAACATCAAATGCACCTCTTATGGAATAAAAAGAACAAGAGAAAATACAGAGACTGAATGCTTTAAATAATTTTACAATTTTTTTTAAATTTTTAATATGTAGTCTTGTCAATATTCGCAAATAATTTTAAATAAATTAGTTCATCTCGAAAATACAGTTTTGTAACACTGAATTTTTGTAAAAGAAATTTTTTATCTTGATTAAGTGTTAAGAAATAATTTGTTTTAAAGAAAAATACTTATGAAATATTTGGAAATGTGTTGAATTAAGAAACTTGTTTTATACCCGCGTTTAGTCGAAGGAATCTCGCGCTATAAAAATTGTAATTTGGATTTTGCAATAATTATCTGTAGAGCTTCCCAAAACATGCAAATGCATGTTTTGCATTTGCATGTTTGCATGCAATGCATGTTTGCAGTTCTTAATGCATATTTGTGCATATTTCGGCACTTCGGTGCATATTTGCATATCGGTGCATATTTTGCCATATTTTGCATATTTTTAGCAAAATTTGTGCATATTTTGTCATTTTTTTGAGAATTTTTGCCTAAATTTATGCCAAAATTTATAATTTTTCAAAAATTTTTCTAAAATTTTTGTCAAAAAAATTTCTTAAGAAAATTTTTAAAATTATTTTTGAAAGAAAATTTTTAATTAAAAATTGATTAATTTTTAATTTTAACTAAATTATTACACGTTCTAATGCATAAATTAAACATTTTTAAATATAATTTTTAATTTTTTAAGTAAATATTTTGCTTTTTTAGATGAAAATCTATTGCATAATTAAGCATATTTTTCAAATTTCAATGCATATTTTGAGCTTTCTCGGTGCATATATATGCGCATATTTAGCGATTTCTCGTGCATATTTTGGGAAGCTCTAATTATCTGTTTTGAATTAGAACTATTTAGTAATTTGGCATTTTGTTAATTATTTTGAAATAGTGTGAGGTTAGAGAAAAAATGGCTTTCTATGTTTTTCCTTTAAATTTGAAAATGGCTTCTATTTGAGATAGTGTGTTGATCTGCGTACACAGACGTCAAAGTTTTTTTAGATTCTTATTTGCTACGTCGTCACAAGTTGTTTACGTTTTTCTTAACGTTTTCAAGCTCATTACCTTTAATTTCTTTCCATTGGTTAAGACAATTTTTAAATCGTCTGAATTTACTATTTCATAGGAAAATTAAATCTGTCGAGACCTCCTTATTTGCAACATGCGTTTTTGAGCTTTCAGCGATAGAATTTCTAGTCTTTCTGATTTCTAGACATCAAACCCAAACTTTACAAATTTTACAATTGTCAAACTTTTACTCAAACTTTGCTTTATTCTTTTTGTTTTAATTTATTAATTTATTAATTTTTTTTATTTTTCAGATTTAAAAATTTTCAAAAAAGTTCCTGCCCCATAATTTTATTCATGACTCCACCAGAACAGAAGAACATGATGATGCTGGACTTTGACCGTGTCTGGTTTTGCCCTCTGGATGATGCATATATTGGAGGATCGAGAAGTTGGCAAGGTTTTATTTTTTTATTTTCTAAGGGATTTTTTATTTTCTATCCCTGGTTAATTTTGGGGATAATGTTTGGGTTTACTTAGAAATTTTTTGAATTATTCTGCCCGGGACTACTCACAATTTCTCTTAGAAAAGGGCTTGAACCATTTAATTTTCTTAGCAAGCCCGGAAAATCTGGATGAAAAATCATATTAGGTTTTATATTTAGCATTTAATTTTTGCTTTTTTCAAGAATTTATTTTTTTCATATTTAGGCAGAGATGGTGAGCCAAAATGCAACCGCTGTGTTTCATTGGCTGCAATGTTGTTCGCGCTTGTGACGGTATTTTTCATAAGTTTAATTGTTTTTGGGTTAAATAGTTGTAAGAGTGGGCGGAATTACCTCCTAGAAAACCTACCTAGAAATTTCTGATTGAGGGGATTTAAAAATTACCTTTCAACTCTATATTTAAATTTGATATTTTTGTTAATACTTTTGATTTTGTTTGATGCAGTAGTGTCAAAAGAGGTATGATCCCCAACAGTTCTGAATCTTGGGAGGTGCAAGGACTTATTGGCTAAAATTTCTATTTTTAGATTTTGAATTTAGAAATTTAGCCTTGACAAAATTTGACATTCTTTCTTGCTTTTCAATAGTTACCCTCGACTTTCTATATAAACGAATTTGAGACGAGTTAGTCTTTAAATTTTCATTTAAGACTCGACATTCCCTTCATTTCACAACTTTTCATTTCGCTTGCATGTTAGTTTTTTTCTTTATCTTTCTCTTCTTTCCAACTGCCTTCTTTTGTGTATAATCTTTTAAGAAGAAAAGACTAACATACCAACTAAAAGAAAAGATATTGAAAATGAGATGCTAAAACATTGACTTAACATTTGAGTCTCAGGTGATTGAAGGGGATACAGTTTTTCAGAAGTAGGGACTCTAGTTATTCCTTCACTTAGAGTCAACTCTTCTTACAATAAAGTCTAAACTAAAAGTTTAAAAGATATAACTCGGCTGGTGCTCCTTAGAATAATAAAAGTAATATTTATACGAGGGTATTAACAAAAATATCATCTTTTAAATAGCTTAGTGGTTACTGAAATTATAACTTAATTTTAAGAATCATGGGCACTGACTAGTTAATTTGTGAAATGGTTATGAAAATTTGAATTGGTTGGATACTTACATTATAATATCTCTATAAATTGGAGGTCGTAGAGAAAGGCTAGAATTTTATGAAAGCTTCATACAATTACAGTTAAATTACATTTAAATGCATTACACATAAAATACAGCATCTTTAAGTTTTAAGGAGTGCTTTTAAGTTACATACATAAATACAATACATAATACAATACTTTACGCATACATAAATACAATACTTTACAATTAATACACTTTACAATAAATACAATACAATTACATACAATTTGTTAAAATGTATAACAATGGCTAAGCACGGTTAAAAAACAAAACAGTAAATCTTTTGTGCCCTCGCGCACTTTTTAAGGCATCTATGCATCTAGGATGATCGAATCATTTAAAATCTAAAATCAAAGTAGCACGTCGGAAGTTTGAATATTTATAAACCACTTTAAAACAACCACTTTTTAATATTAATAGACCACTTTTTTAGTTTCCTTTCCTATTTTAATTCTCTTTCCTTATATTTTTCTAATATTTTTCTCTTAATGGTGCACAGCTTGGGTTTGCTTTGGGGTCGCTTCTCTCTTTACCTCGTCCCTTCTTAGTGGTTATACGAATTGTTTGAAAAGTGGTTGTTTGCTAGTGAAAATCCAATGGGAAAATGTATATAAAAATAAAATAATTTTCGTCGTCGCTGATATTAAGTCCACCCGGGGTTCTTGACGCTTTTTTATCCAAATTCTTATTATCCAATTAACATAATTATCGTACCATTTGATTGTTCCGACGTGCTACTTTGATTTTTAAGGGTTTTAAGTCGATTCGATCATTCTCCAGGTGTTACAGATGCTTTAAAGGGTGCGCGAGGACAAAAATGGTCACGAACCAATCGTTCGGCGGCATGGTTTTTGAAAATCCACCATAACTGCAATTGGTATTTATCAGAAAAGGTTTTAGAAGAGAAATTTTCTAAAACCTTTTTTAAAAAACGCTTTTCGTTGAAGCTCAATGAAAAGAGAGAAAAATTTCATACGAAAAGTAGCCTTTTGGCTAAATTGGTGAAGTGAAAATTTGAGATTTAATGTTGATTTGAAGCGTCCTTCGTGAAGGATTTAAATATTATGCCAATTCAATGTTGAATTGGCACCACGAACAATCGGTCGGTTTGGCGCACACTTTTGAGTGTCCCATAAAGTCAGATAGTGAACCGAGTTTGGTTGTGAGACCAATTCTGTCTCGCCTCGTGTGTCATTCTGGCGCCGACGGTGCTCGTGTTCGATTTGAATTTTACGCTCTTTTTGGGTGTTAGTTCAAATTGAAATTGGATTATCTTAACTGAATTCCAAGATATCTGGTTGATCCTGCCTGAACTGATGTGTTCATTTCAAAGATTAAGCCATGCATGTATAAGTTTAATCGTTTTTACGAGAAACCGCGAACGGCTCATTACAATGGCCATGATTTACTTGATCTTGATAATCCTAAATGGACAACTGTGGAAAAGCTAGAGCTAATACATGCACCAAAGCTTTGTCCTTACGGAAAAGCGCATTTATTAGAACAAAACCAAGCGGCTTCGGCTGCTTCTTGTTGACTCAGAATAACTAAGCTGACCGCATGGCCTTGTGCCGGCGGCGTGTCTTTCAAGCGTCCACTTTATCAACTTGACGGGAGCATAATCGACTCCCGTGGTGATGACGGATAACGGAGGATCAGGGTTCGACTCCGGAGAAGGGGCCTGAGAAATGGCCACTACGTCTAAGGATGGCAGCAGGCGCGCAAATTACCCACTCTCGGCTCGAGGAGGTAGTGACGAGAAATAACGAGATCGTTCTCTTATGAGGCCGGTCATCGGAATGGGTACAATTTAAACCCTTTAACGAGTATCAAGCAGAGGGCAAGTCTGGTGCCAGCAGCCGCGGTAATTCCAGCTCTGCTAATACATAGAATTATTGCTGCGGTTAAAAAGCTCGTAGTTGGATTCGTATCGATACCCTGGAACTCTTCGGGTGTTTCTGGGTGTTATCGATTTTTCGTAATGTTCGGTTTTTGAGCCCTTAACAGGATTCTTAACAGGCATTGCAAGTTTACTTTGAACAAATCAGAGTGCTTCAAACAGGCGTTTTCGCTTGAATGATCGTGCATGGAATAATAGAAAACGATTTCGGTTCAGTTTTATTGGTTTTACGGACTGAGATAATGGTTAACAGAGACAAACGGGGGCATTTGTATGGCCCCGTGAGAGGTGAAATTCTTGGACCGTGGCCAGACAAACTACAGCGAAAGCATTTGCCAAGAATGTCTTCATTAATCAAGAACGAAAGTCAGAGGTTCGAAGGCGATCAGATACCGCCCTAGTTCTGACCGTAAACGATGCCAACTAGCGATCCGCCGATGGAGATTATATTGCCTTGGTGGGGAGCTTCCACGGAAACGAAAGTCTTCCGGTTCCGGGGGAAGTATGGTTGCAAAGCTGAAACTTAAAGGAATTGACGGAAGGGCACCACCAGGAGTGGAGCCTGCGGCTTAATTTGACTCAACACGGGGAAACTCACCCGGCCCGGACACTGTGAGGATTGACAGATTGAATAGCTTTTTCATGATTCAGTGGATGGTGGTGCATGGCCGTTCTTAGTTCGTGGAGTGATTTGTCTGGTTTATTCCGATAACGAGCGAGACTCTAACCTACTAACTAGCTGGTACATAATTTATGTGTATACAGCTTCTTAGAGGGATTTGCGGTGTTCAGCCGAAAGAAATTGAGCAATAACAGGTCTGTGATGCCCTTAGATGTCCGGGGCTGCACGCGCGCTACACTGGCAAAATCAACGTGCTTGTCCTACCCCGAAAGGGGCGGGTAAACCATTGAAAATTTGCCGTGATTGGGATCGGAAATTGCAATTATTTTCCGTGAACGAGGAATTCCAAGTAAGTGCGAGTCATCAGCTCGCGTTGATTACGTCCCTGCCCTTTGTACACACCGCCCCGTCGCTGCCCGGGACTGAGCCATTTCGAGAAATTTGGGGACCGTTGATTTAGCTTTTTTAAGTTACTTTGATGGAAACCAACTTAATCGCAGTGGCTTGAACCGGGCAAAAGTCGTAACAAGGTAGCTGTAGGTGAACCTGCTGCTGGATCATTACTTTATGTGATGTTCAAATATGAATTTTCGCAACATTTATTATTGTTGTGTAACGGCTGTCGCTGGTGTCTAGGTGTTGCTGATACAGTTGTGAACGTCCGTGACTGTATATGAGGTGACATGTTAGGACCTTAATCGGGTTTAAGACTTAATGAGCCTCTTAAGTGAGGACGCCAGCACTCTTTTTTTTCTCTATATTTTTTAAAAAAAAGAAAAATTCTAGCCTTACCGGTGGATCACTCGGCTCGTGGATCGATGAAGAACGCAGCAAACTGCGATAATTTGTGCGAACTGCAGAAACCTTGAGCATAAAACTTTTGAACGCATATTGCGGCAATGGGGTCAAACCCTTTGCTACGTCTGGTTCAGGGTCATTTTTTATAAAAGCGAAAGCTTTTATTTTTATATTGCTTTTGATAGCTTTACAAATTAAAATGTTATTGGTGATGTTCTTATTGTTTACATAACTTTTACCAATATACACTTATTTTTGACCTGAACTCAGTCGAGAGCACCCGCTGAACTTAAGCATATCAGTAAGCGGAGGAAAAGAAACTAAACAGGATTCCCTCAGTAACGGCGAGTGAACTGGGAAATGTCCATCGCTTAATCATTTTGCCTCAGGCATTATGAGGTGTAGCGTATAAGCCGTAATCTTTGATCAGTTGTCTCAAACAAGTCCCCTTGACAGGGGTTCCAAAGAAGGTGCAAGTCCTGTACATTGAGATTACTGGTTGATATTTGCGTGCTTTAGAGTCGGGTTGCTTGGGATCGCAGCCCAAAGTCGGTGGTAAACTTCATCTAAGACTTAATATTGCCACGAGTCCGATAGCAAACAAGTACTGTGAAGGAAAGTTGCAAAGCACTTTGAAGAGAGAGTTAAAGAGGACGTGAAACCGGTGAGGTGGAAACGGATAGAGTCGGCGTATCTTGCAAGTATTCATTTACATTATTTTTGTGTTGTGATCTCTGAGCTCCAGATTGGGATCAGAGGAAAGCAGCATGATTTTTTGTGATGCATTTGCTTGCTTGGTGCGTGGGGGTATTTGAGGTGGATTTGTGACCGCTATTTTGAGGCCAGCTTGCTGGTACCCAAATGGTGTTAACATTTTTTGCTTTGGATATTTGAGTATGGCTTACGGGCATTTATTGGTTCGATCTGAGTGTAAGTTACGGTCGCATGCGACACGTGCTTTTCAATTAGTTCGGTCCAGTTAATGCTCTCGTACTCTTTCCCCATGTAAAAGCCGGTCATCTATCCGACCCGTCTTGAAACACGGACCAAGGAGTTTATCGTGTGCGCAAGTTTTTGGGTGTTAAAAACCTAAAAGCGAAATGAAAGTAAATGATTCTTTAGAGTCTGATGTGCGATCTTTTTTCAAAAAAGTGCAGCATGGCCCCATTCTAACTGTTTACAGTAGGGTGGCGGAAGAGCGTACGCGGTGAGACCCGAAAGATGGTGAACTATTCCTGAGCAGGACGAAGCCAGAGGAAACTCTGGTGGAAGTCCGAAGCGGTTCTGACGTGCAAATCGATCGTCTGACTTGGGTATAGGGGCGAAAGACTAATCGAACCATCTAGTAGCTGGTTCCCTCTGAAGTTTCCCCCAGGATAGCTGGAGCTCACGAGTAGTTATACTCGGTAAAGCGAATGATTAGAGGACTTGGGAACGAAATGTTCTTAACCTATTCTCAAACTCTAAATGGGTATGATGTCAAAGTTGCTTGATTTTGAACTTTGGCGTTGAATACGAGCTCCAAGTGGGCCATTTTTGGTAAGCAGAACTGGCGATGTGGGATGAACCAAACGCGGAGTTGCGGTGCCAAAGTGCCCGCTCATTAGACCCCATAAAAGGTGTTGGTTGATACAGACAGCAGGACGGTGGCCATGGAAGTCGGAATCCGCTAAGGAGTGTGTAACAACTCACCTGCCGAATCAACTAGCCCTGAAAATGGATGGCGCTGGAGCGGGCCACCTATACTCTGCCGTCATTTGCTTGTATTTTTATTAAAAAGTCTTGCAATGACGTGTAAGAGGGTCGTAGTGGTTGCGTTGAAGG
>ABLG01000305.1:0-33446 GCA_000172435.1 Meloidogyne hapla | reverse complement strand
GAGAAAAGAATGAGATTTGGTTAAGTTTTAGGTTCTTTAATCTTTACCTCATAAAGCGGTTCAATCGCGTCACACAAGCCTTGGAATCTTGTTTTGAATTGTTTTCCATTGTTTGCTAATTTAAAACTTCTGAAATTAAAAATAAAATTAATGTCAAATAACTTGAAAAATAAAGAAATCGAAAAATGTCAAATTACAATATGTTGGACTCAAAAGAACCATTCAAACATGAGAAACTCCCAGAAAAAACAAATTTTTCATGGAGACTCTTTCGGCCAAGACTCTTTTGGAACGAGACTCTTTTGGCGAGACTCTTTCGGCGAGACTCTTTTGGCGAGACTTTTTTGTCCTTTTCCGACTCTTTTTTATTTATCTGCTGAAGTGGAGAAACAAAAAAAAAGTTTGGAAAGAAAGAATTGCAGTCTAACCAAAAAATTGATTCGATTTGAATTCAGTCTAAAGTCTAGGCTGCTTAATTGTGTTAAGATTGTGTCTGTACCATTTTTAAATAATTTTTTCTAAAAGGGTTTACAAATAATTTAGATATTGCTTATTTTAACGAATTTTTAAAAATCGAATAAAAAATGGAAATGGCATTGAATCAACGTGAAGATATGTAAGTTGGTTAAAAAAGATTTTTAAAACCTTTCACATTTCTAGACAATCCATAATCAATTATCTTGAATCTAATGGCTATACTCGAACATTGGCTGTTTTTAAGGAGGAAGTTAACGTTAGTTTTAAAGGGATTTTCTTTGGATTTTGAATTTTTTAAAGTTTAAGATGACTAATCAACCTCAACAAATAAACATCCAAAATGATGAGAGTTTGGGAGTACTACCAGCACCAGATCTTGAGAAACGAAAATTAATTCAACAACAACTTGTAATTCTTTTACATGCTCATAAATGTCAGCAAAGAGAAAAGGTTTTCATTTTTATTATTTAAATGTTTGGAACTCATTTAATTTTTAGTTGGAACCACAAAATCGTGGTCTATGCAAACTCCCATATTGTGATGTAATGAAAAATGTTTTGGAACATAACGATTCGTTGTACTGCTGGTAGAGGATGTAAATATAATCATTGTGTTTCTATCTCGTCAAATAATTACTCATTGGAAAAATTGTGTTAAAGAAGACTGTCCAATGTGTATATCCTATCAAAAAATATCGACAAGGTATTTCTAGCTGAACAAATACAAGGTTATTATTAAGCATTTTTTTATTAACTGACTGTTGGAATTGTTATGGGTAGGGATTGATGGAATTAGAAGAATTTTTTCTGTAAAAAATCAAAGAAAAATTAAATTAGTTGAATAAAAAAATTTTTTACAGAGATTGAAAAGATAAAGTCTAGAAGGTAAATAAATCAATTAATATTTGAGGTAATATGGAAAATGTAGCTGGACAAGGCGAACAGTTTCTTAACTTCTTGTCAAGTATGTATGTTTAAGAAATAATATTAAACATTTGAGGGTTTACCAAATTATTTAGATATTGCTTATTTTAATCATTGTGATTCATTTTTTTGTTAAAACTTAATGTCAAATTATTCAGTTTACCTAGTGCAACCTAATCTAGGACAAGTTTCTCAGCCGTTTTATCAGCCACCTTTGCTTGAAGCACTGTCTTCTCAAGAAGCTATACTTAGTACATTATTGGATAGACGTTCTTCTGCTAGACGTCCAACAACAACTAAAGAAACCAAACCAAGCACTTCAACTGCTCCTCAGGAACCTATTGTTCGCGACCCAAACTTATTTAGTGCTAACGAATTACGCAGCCATCTTCTCCCAGTATGCAAAAATTGTGGGACACCGAACCTGAATGCATACCTTTCCGTTTACCTGTCGATCCGGAGCAGTTAAATATTCCTGTAAGTTTTTTTTATTTTTATTTTTTCTTTTAAATACAAAATCTAGTTATTTATCTGTGTTGTCGGATCCGGATCCGAAAAAAGTCCGGATATCAGTAAAATTTCGAACCGGTTTCGGATACGGATATCTGGAAGTTCCGGATCGGATTTTTTAATAATTTTTCTTAAATAGGCATAATAATTTTTTCTTGTATTTTGGAACAATATAAAACTCCAGGAAGTGAAATTTTTCCCATAAACTGCCCAAAATCTATTTAAAAATTTTTTAGGACTACTTTGACATCGTTAAAAATCCTATGGATCTCAAAACAATAAAGGATGGTCTAGATCAAGGAAAATATAAAAATCCATGGGAGTTTTGTGAGCATATGTGGCTGATGTTTGAAAATGCTTGGCTCTACAATCGTAAAAATACAAAAGTATATAAATTTTAAACTAATTTAAACTTTATATTTTAGGTCCACAAATGGTGTACTCGTTTAAGTGAAATTTTTATAGAAGAAATTAATCCTGTTATGCGACAAATGGGTTATTGTTTTGGTCAAAAACTTTCATTCACTCCCTAGTTGAATTTTGTCACGAAGAAGCAACATGTTGGTGAATTTATTTCAAAATTTTTTTAGTAAAAAATCATTTCTTTTTTAGTGTATATGGCTTGAAATCTGACTAATGAGAAGAGGGATTTGTAATGTTTTTAAATAAATTTTCAACACTGCCTCATTTAATTTAAAGAATAACCTCAAAAAATAACAATAAGCAACTCATGTTTTTGAATTTATTTTCATTTTTGTAATGGATATTTTTAAATTCTTTTTAAAATTCAAAAAATTTGTTGATTAAAGTGTTCAATACATTAATTCTTTTGGTTTAAAAATTTCGTTTAACACAAAAATAATGTGGGTGTTACGGGTGTTGCCTTAGTATATACCGTTGTGTTATGGTTATTATTGTTAGTATAAAAGCCACTGTTATTGCCAGTCCATTGGATCATACTAGCCTAGCTAGTCCCTGATTCCCTTCGTCCAATCCCTTATTGTTATTTCGTTGTAGATAAATTATTAACCATTGCCTTCTTTATTGTCCGCCGGACATAACAGTAGGTACTAAATCTTTGATAAATATTCTTCAAGAAAATTTCTTTCAAGGGGGATTATCTCAAGTAGAAATTTATTTTTTTAAATTTACATTATTTAAAATAATATTTACAAAACATCACACAGAAAAATAGGAAATATCATTTAATTTATCTAACCATTCAAATTAAACTTTAAATTAAAAGAATGCGATTTGGTTAATTTTTATGTTCTTTAATCTTTACCTCATAAAGCGGTTCAATCGCGTCACAACAAGCCTTGGAATCTTGTTTTGGATTGTTTTCCATTGTATGCTTAATTTAAAACTTTTTTGAAATTAAAATTAAAAATAAAATTAATGTCAAATAATTTGAAAAATAACGAACTAAAAATGTAAATTACATAAGTGGACTCAGATAATCATTCAAAAAATACTTTTCGCAAATTTGTGTTCTACAACTTTATTTAAATTTATGTCAATATTGTATGGCGTCTTTGGAGGAAAATTTGCTTATATGTACAACTCTTATTTTCTGCTGAAGTGGAAAACATAAAAGTTTGTTTAGGAAGTATTGCATTCTAGACAAAAATTGATTCAATAAAAAAAAATTAGATACAAATCATCAGTCTAAAATCTTGGGTGTTTAATAGTAATAGTGTGTCTGTATTTCCAACCATTTTTTAAAGAACTTTTGAAAATAAAATTAAACTAAAACATTTACAAATATTGAATAATAATTTAGATATTTCTTATTGTTAGCTTATTTTAATCTAAGTAATCGAATAAAAATGGAAATGGCATTGAATCAACGTGAAGATATGTAAGTTGGTTAAAAAAGATTTTTAAAACCTTTTACCTTTTAGTCAGTCCGTAATCAATTATCTTGAATGTAATGGTTATAATCGAACATTGTCAGTTTTTAGAGAGGAGATTAACGTTTGTTTTAAAGGATTTTCTTTAGATTTTGTTTTTAAAGTTTAAGATGACTAATCAACCTCAACAAATAAACATCCAAAATGATGAGAGTTTGGGAGTACTACCAGCACCAGATCTTGAGAAACGAAAATTAATTCAACAACAACTTGTACTTCTTTTACATGCTCATAAATGTCAGCAAAGAGAAAAGGTTTTCATTTTTATTATTTAAATGTTTGGAACTCATTTAATTTTTAGTTGGAACCACAAAATCGTGGTCTATGCAAACTCCCATATTGTGATGTAATGAAAAATGTTTTGGAACATACGATTCGTTGTACTGCTGGTAGAGGATGTAAATATAATCATTGTGTTTCCTCTCGCCACATAATTACTCATTGGAAAAATTGTGTTAAAGAAGACTGTCCGGTGTGTATTCCTGTCAAAAAATATACAAATCTATTTGTTTTTGCTGAACAAGGACTAGGTTATAATTAAGCATTTTTGATTAACTGATTGTGGGAATGTGTTAGGATTGCTAGAATTAGAAGAATTTTCTCTGTAAAAAATCAAAGAAATATCAAATTAGTTGAATAAAAAAAATTTTTTAAAAGAAAAGAAATTCCAGAAAGTACATAAATATCAATTAATATTTGAGGTGACAATGAACATGTAGCTGAGCAAGGTGGAAATTCTATGTCAAATCATTCAGCATATCCAATACAAACTAATCTAGAACAAGTTTCTCAGCCGCTTTATCAGCCACCTTTGCTTGTAGCACTGCCTTCTCAAGAGACTATACTTAGTACATTATTGGATAATTTAGATCTGTAAGACATTTTGGAATTTTTGTTGGGAAAATTTTTAATTTTTAACTAAAATATTATCTCTTTTTAAGATTTGATAATTGATAACTGATTTTGAAATCTAATATTTTGAAATGGGGGATGTCAAAAACTAGGTCGGGCCCCCTGATTCGCTCCCTATTGATAACCATATAGCAAAAATTGGGCACTTGTAAAAATAAGCCGCAGGAAAGTGCCAAAATTTGTTCTTGGAGTTTGGCCCCAACTTGAAAACTTTACTTAAAATTATTCTTTTTATAATTCTTAGTGATGGGCAACAACAATTTTCATCAAATGATGAAATGTCTCCTCCTGAACCACCAATACATGCTAAAGACTGGCATGCTTCAATAACTCCTGATGTAAGAAATCATTTAGTTGAAAAATTGGTTAAGGTATTTTCTTTTTATTTAAATTTTTTTAAACTCAAATATTTGAAAAGGCTATTTTTCCATCACCCGATCCTGCTGCTATACATGACCAACGCATTCGAGATTTAGTTACCTATGCTCGAAAGGTAGA
The DNA here is from genome assembly GCA_000172435.1 of Meloidogyne hapla. Lineage (NCBI taxonomy): Eukaryota > Metazoa > Nematoda > Chromadorea > Rhabditida > Meloidogynidae > Meloidogyne > Meloidogyne hapla. The sequence continues at coordinate 28,213 of ABLG01000305.1, read as the reverse complement.
AAAAGACATGTTTGAGCAAGCAACGGATAAAGAAAATTATTATTACATGATGGCTGAGAAAATTTATAAAATTCAAAAAGAATTGCAAGAAAAGAAAAATCGACGACTAATTGAACAACAGCTATTTACAAATTACAAATCAATTTAAAAAAGTTTTTAATAAAAAAATAAAAATATATTTTTTTAGTGTATATGACTTGAAATCTGACTAATGAGAAGAGGGATTTGTAATGTTTTTAAATAAATTTTCAACACTGCCTCATTTAATTTAAAGAATAACCTCAAAAAATAACAATAAAACTCATGTTTTTAATTTATTTTCATTTTTGTAATGGATATTTTTAAATTCTTTTTAAAATTCAAAAAATTTGTTGATTAAAGTGTTCAATACATTAATTCTTTTGGTTTAAAAATTTCGTTTAACACAAAAATAATGTAGATAGGTAATTCTAATTTTTGATAAATATTTAACAAGCAAATTTCTTTCAAGGGGAATTATCTCAAGTAGAAATTTCTTTTTTAAAATTTAAATTATTTAAAATAATATTTACAAAATTGTTAAAGTTATTTCTTCATTTTTCCTGGTTATTTTTCCCTTGAAATAAAATTAATTTAATAAGTCGAATTGAGAAAAATGTCTATTAAGCCTTGGAATTTAATTGTTTGGGGGTTTCTCTAAAGAAAATCAACAAAAGTTTATTCCTTTAGACATTTTCATCAATATGTTTAGTCAATTTTATGCAATAAAATCTAACGTTCTAGAAGGTTTAAGAACGAACTCTCGATTTAACTAACTTTTTCTTCGGTCTCTTTGAATTTGTTATATCGAGAGTTGATGTACTCATTTATCTTCTTTTCAGAGATTAATTAAAATCTCTTCGGATATAATTAAATAAAAGACTTGAATAATTGTTGAATTTTAAAATAAATAAATAATTGGCCAAGACAACCCACGCCTGTAGAAGCGAGCTTATTTGCCTGGGCGCAAGAGACTTGCTTTTACAAAACAAGCTTACGCCACTACAAGTGCGGATTATTACTTGCCATAAATTTTTAAATTTTTTAATTTAAATACATAATTAGGCCAGAGATTGGTTAAATAAAAAATATTTTTCTTTTGAATAAATAAAAAATAATAATTTGCGATTTTTATACAAAAATATATTATTTGTTGTTTTTCTACTAAATGATAAGAGAAATAAAATAATATTAGGTCAAAATACACCTTATCAACTCAAAACTTATCTTTATATTTTAGTTTAATTTTTTTAGACAAAAAAAAATAAATAATAATTTTTTAGATTATTTATCTACTAAATTTTTAATGGCTAAATCTAGGAAAAAATTTGTATACGATCTAATTGAATTTTTTTAAAGTTCTACTAAATGATAAGAGAAATACTCTAATTAAATATATTTCTCTAATTAACTCTAAATTAAATATGCTCACAGAATCAAAAAAATCAAAATATTCTTATAAGCCCAGTAATTTATTGTAGGCCACCAAAGTATAGTCCATCGTATTAAGATTATTCTCTAATAGGGTTGTCGGTTCTGGATCGAACAGAATCAAAGAACCGATGATTTTTCGGTTCGGTTCCGGATACCCGAAGATTTTCCTAGATATATTTCCAACATATTTCCCATAAATATGTTCCAGGAATTTAACTGCAAATAATCTTCTCTTACTTAAGATAAGTTATTTCACTTTAACTTAGTTATCCCATCTGATCTCGAATTACCATAGAAAGTTATTCAAGTTTCTAACTTGTACCATTCTTTCCCATGGTCAAGTAGGGTTGTTACCCGCGGGGACGGGGGGGGGGGTAATTACGGGTAAAACGGGGAGAAAATGGCCTCCCCGTCCCAATTTCCCCGCGGGTAAATGGGGACGGCTAACAACCCTACAGTAAAGTCCCCAAGTGAGAGTAAAAATTTTTTAGAAAGAACTGAAATTTAATTAAAAAATATAAAAATATCAATTGTTAAAAATAGGTAAACTAAAAGTAAGTAAATAAATATTTTTAGTCAAATAAAATCAAAAAATTAATATTATTGCAGTGGTTTTATAACATTTATTGCATGTTTTTCTTGTACTTCTCCACTAAATATTTATTATATTTAGCGATAATAAAGGAAGACACCTTTTTAGCAAATTGGGTGATCGAAAAAAGGAAATAAAAATATTTAAACGAAGGGATAGTGGGGAGAGACCGACTGACTGCATGTGAAAACACCCCCCGAATAGAGCAATATTTTTGGTTAAGCATCGATTTTTGTTATTATTTTATTATTAGAATAGAAAGATTTAAATGCGCAGTTTTCTGAAAATTTTCGAAATTTTTTAAAATTCTGAATTATATTCCAAATATTATTATGATTAGTTATTGAGAAGACCTAATGATTATAAGCTGGCTTTTTAGAAACTAAAGGAAGGATCTCTGTGTAGAAACTATATGGTAGATATTGGGCAGTGCAGGGCCCTGAGGTTTTTAATGGACTTGAAAATGAAGGGTTTGACAGTTTAGGTTAGGACTTCTTGGGAGATCTTCCCCTGTATCAAGTAGCTCAATTCCCTTCGAATCATGGCCTTTCGTCCTCATCCTCATGGAAGGGAATTTCCCACAGAAAGGAAGGATGAGAGTTTTCAAAGTCTCCGTCCCTAATAAATCGAAAATCCATATTTTTATTAATCATTAATTTTCAAAATTTAATTGATAAAGCTGATTTACTGATAAACAATAGAAAGAAAATTAGCGAGGAGAAAAGTAAGTGCCAAAAAATTTTTTTAAATAAAAACTAGAAAATAATATATTTAATTATTTATTTAATAGTTTGCTTTGATTGGCTGTTGAGACCACACTTGAACGTAGACGAACACTCGCACAAAAGGTTTATCCACAAAGCAAATACAATAGAGTGATGGTGGAGATGGGGAAGGAACAGACGAAGGAGATCAGGGACTAGCCGGGCTAGTATGATCCAAATAGACTGACGCTGACACTGGCTTTTATACTAAACTTGACTAAGGGCTTTTATACAAAGCCCTTCTCTAACACATACCTAACACCTCCCCCCTTGAAAAAGGTGGATCTTCACTCTTTCAAAATGGCACTCTAACCACAATGGTTAACAATAACTCAAATCCAATGTGCCACTATAACCTCAAAGGCTATCAATTCAATAGGAGGTGTCTCAAAAGCCTCAGCGTCTCTAATACACTCACTAACAATATCGTCCAACAAACAAAATAAAATACAAACAAATGTGGGATGACAATGGGGCAATAGGAATACAACAAAATAAAAGTACAATACAAACAATACAAAAAAATATTTACAAAACAACAATATTATCAAATTTATTTATTGGCTCATCAAAACATTCCTTCTTCTGGCAGCAGGCTCTACATGGCAAACGATCCGGACAGGGCAAACGCACGTTCTTGCTGGTAATTGTCCTTGCGTTGATGTCACGGTCCTGTGGCACTGCTTATCCAGAAGCGTCACTTACACTCTTCACTGGTGTCTTGTGACTTCACTAAATTGCATTTGGCACTACATTTAATTCTCATTTTCTCATCTATGTGCCCAAACTTTCAACTTAATGCAATTTCACTGGAGTATGTTCTTAACTCCTTTTCAATTCAACTCATCAACTTTTCACTAACTAAAATTCTCCATTGGATGTCAAACTCACTTCACTAACAATTCTGCTAGTGAGCAGTTAAGTGTACTTTCTCCGTGTACTGGACTAGTTGGCTCGTGGTTTCAATACTCAACTTCAATACTAATCTACTAACAAACCACTCAAAGGATGTCAATACATCCTGCCCTTTGTCACAGACTCAGGTACAATCGATCACTTAACTAAACTTAGTTATACTAAGTCTGAGATGACTCCACTGTGCGCTGGACTACTACTTTTTCACTAATAATCTCTCTACAATCTCCTCAGCGCACTTCACTAAAACTCAAAATTCTCTTTTCAATGGCTCTACGGCCTAACACTTTTCTCAACAATTTCTCTCTGGTCTTACACCTCGGTCTTACACCACTGCCGAATGCCAGAACCACATTTTCTCAACTCAACTAAAACAAATGGGCTTATACTCGGTCTTACTCCACTGCCGAATGCCATTTCTTCTCTACTCTCTGGTCTTACACTTGGTCTTACCTCTTGCCAAATGCCAGTACTACTAACTTCTTTTCTCTACTAATCACTGGACCTCAACTGTCCGACTTGATCGGCGAATAATCGCGCACTCTCAGGACCACTAGGTTTCTTTCAACCTCTAACTTCCGACCACTGGCACTCTTCACTGAGTCCTTTTTTGGCCACTAACAAAATCTCCGGTCCACTGCGCACTACACTACAATTCGCTCCCTGCCGATCACTAAATTACGACTTCTGTCCAAGCCTCACAAATCCAGCCATCACTCACTTCCAACACTGCACTTGTTGTCGTGCCTTTCTGCTGCTGTTGTTGTGCTTGTTGTCGACTGCTGCTCGCACTGTGTTCACGACCGCGCCACTTTGTTGAGACCACACTTGAACGTAGACGAACACTCGCACAAAAGGTTTATCCACAAAGCAAATACAATAGAGTGATGGTGGAGATGGGGAAGGAACAGACGAAGGAGATCAGGGACTAGCCGGGCTAGTATGATCCAAATAGACTGACGCTGACACTGGCTTTTATACTAAACTTGACTAAGGGCTTTTATACAAAGCCCTTCTCTAACACATACCTAACATTGGCGTTGGGGATATTTAAAAGAATTTTTGAGGATTGAAGAGAAAAAAAAGAAGAAAAAAGCTTTCAGAAAATCGAGTTAGGCATAAATACAAGTCCGCCTTGTCCGTGTTCTTCTTCTTCTCTTATTTTCCCAAATCTATTTTCCTGCCAACAAAAAAGTATTTGCCCGGCGGGTTGGGCACCACGACGAGTGATTTATGGCGCGAGCGGTGAAAGACGGTGGCTGAGAATAGAAAATGGAAGCAAAGAATTTGGAAGGGGAAGAGAAGAGAAAGGAAGAATAAAGTAAATAAAAATATTTTTGGAGGGGGCGTGCTGCGAGAAAAGTTTTTCAAAGCAGAAAATGGACAGCAAACAGCAAAATAGCAAAAATTGAGGCAATGCCGTTAGAAGGGAGAGAATGAACGATTTATGACTTTGCCTGCAGGGGAAAAGTTTCTAGACTTGAAAAGCGGCGATTCATTGATGAGCTGATAATGAAAAAGTTTTCTAGACATGGGAAAAACTTTTTTATTTTTAATTTATTTTTATCTCGGCAATAGGCCAATTTATATCTAAAAATGTTAAAAAGACATTAATTTCTAGGCTTCTGTTGCCTTTTTTTATTTTTCCATCTATTTTCTCCAAATTTTCTTAAAAATTTTTAGCACTTTTTATCTTCTAAAAAGACCATAATAAATTTTATTCTTTTAATTTTCAAGCATTTAGCCTTCAGAGAAAAGAGCCAACCAAATACCTTTCTCCCCTCATGTTCCCTTCACACTACTCCCCTTGTTCCCTTCGCATTACTTTTATTTTTCCACCCCTTCTTTTCTTTCTTAAAGCTCGCCAATTGGCCAAAAATATATTTATTTAACCATCCATTGTTGTCTAAATTTTATAAAATAAAAGAGAAAATTATATCCAAACAGTTGCTTCTTTTCTTTTGCCAAAAAAATTTTTTTCTTTCTTTTCAATCCACCGTTTATTGAAGGAAAACCCAAAATATTTTGACCGTTTGTTTTACATCTAAATGACAACAGAAAAAAGTTTAAAGAAGATATATATAAATTTTATAATATTGAGAAGATTTCTGGACGGGAAATAAAAAAAAAGTTTAACGAGGTTAAATAAAATAAAATAAAATAAAAAGGTTTAGAGAAAGTTGCTAACAGAAAAATTTTATTTCCCGAAATTTTTCTACAATTTAGAAGGTTGGAGGTTATTTTCGAATTTTTTGATGATAATTAAAAAGAATTTAGATAAATTTATTTGAAGTTTTTTTAAAAAAATATTTTCTCTTATATTTCTTTGAAGGGTGTATTTTTAATTACTAAAAATTTTAATAAAAATTTTATTATTTGTTTTTATATTTATTAAAATTTTAGTTTAATAAATAATCTATTTTTGTTTGTCTTGAAAGGATTAAAAAAACTTTTTTTTTTTATTTTTCCTTCTGTTTTGGTAAAAATATTTTATGTTTTTTTTTCTTTATAAAAGATTTAAGCAGTAAAGTATTTTAATACAAACAATGGTCAAAAGAAAAATATTTAACAAAATAAAACAAAAAAATTCTTCTCTAAAAAAAATAAAATTTTAACATTTTTTCATCAATAAAGGTGTCTGCTTTGAAACCACAGAACTTCTTGTTTTGTTATATCCTTTTTAGATAAATCCTTTTAAATTATTTATCAAATCAGTGACCGTTTTTTGAATATAATTTTTTCAATCTGAGAAATGAGAAAATAATTTTTTAAAATTTGGATGGTTATTGTGAAAAAATAGGAAAAATTAGAAAACCCTAACCCTTTAATATGCAGTGTTTGGAAGCTCGTACCAAAATTCTACTCGTACTTTTAATTTTTCCTGTGTAATAGAGCTTCGCCGGAAGTTTCGGTTCCGGTTGGCCGGATCTCCGAGATTTTTTGGTTCCGGTTTGCTTTTAAAGTTCCGGGTCCGGTTCCGGTCTACTATTAACCGAAAATTGGTTTTCTAAAAGAGTTTGGAAATTCAGATTTTGCTCGTACTCTTACTCGTACTTCTTACACACTGTACGAGTAAGGGTACGAGCAAAATCTGAATTTCCAAACCTTTAATATGTAAAAAACCAATTTTCGATTTTTTTTCACCCGTAGAAAATGAAAAAAAAAAGTTGTAGAAAAATATTAAATATTTTAAAATAACCGAGAAAGTAAGAAAAAGACTTATTTTTAACAAAAATATGGACAGACAATGACAAATTGCTGTAAAAATATTGAAAAATAAAAATATATTTATTTAAAGAAAATGTCCTTGCCAAAATAAAATAAATGGATTTGCATATAAAGAAAAGAAGAAAAAATAAAATAAATTAAATAGATGAAGATCAAAATCGAGAAAGACCAATAAAAACATTTATCTTTTTTTTGTTACAAATTTAAAGAAAAAATAAAAAAAAATAAGAGAGGAATTATTTAAATTTATTTTTTTTGTTATTTTTATTATTAGGAAATTTTTCTTTTTAATTTTTTTTAAAATTCTTTTTTAATTTATTTATAATTTTGGTACTTTTCTGTTATCCCGCCCCCCCTCCCTATTTGAGTCTCAAAAATAATCCCTTCCTTCCTGTCAATCAAAAAGTAAGAGACTCCTTTTCCTGTCAATCAAAAGGAATTATGAACTCATAATGGTCAAACTTCAATTTTTATTTAAAATTATGTATCTCTCCAAAAACTTTTTTCTGGTTTCATTGTCAGTAAGCTACTCCGCATTTCAGGACCTAGGGACAGTTGGTTTTGGTACATGCGTCAGCCTATTCATTCAAATTTTGGGCAAAATTTGAATGAATAGGCTGACGCATGTACCAAGACCAACTGGCCTTAGGTTCCGAAATGCAGAAGTATCTTTACAAACCCCAAAAATAATTTTTAAAATTTGAAAATAGTAATAAATATTGTTAATTATTTACGTTTATTCAATAATTCTTTCTCATTTCCTTTTGATTGACAGGAAAAGGAGTCTCTTACTTTTTGATTGACAGGAAGGAAGGGATTATTTTTGAGACTCAAATAGGGAGGGGGGGGCGGGATAACAGAAAAGTACCATAATTTTTGCTCGAATAATTTAATTATTGTTTCAACTTCTCGATGAAGGGGTAATTTTAATAATTTTATTAGTTTCACCTTGGGGGTGGGGTTAATTAATAAGGAGAAGTAATTTTTTAATATAACATTTATGTATAAGAGTTGGCTTTATCCATGAAACCAAAAAAATTTTTTCATATTTTTTGATGGAAAAATTTTGTTTTTAGCTGGTTGCTGACTTTAATTAGAAAATTTTAAATAAATAAATTAACTGATGTCTAGGAAAATTTTTTTGAAATATTTGAACTTTTAAAAAAAGTTTCAAAGTTTTCTTATGGAAAAAATTTGCAGAAAAATTTTTTATTTTAATTTTAATTAATTAAATTAAAAGAATTTATTGATTTTAATTTTTTAAATAAAACAAAGTTTTTCTTCCTTTGCGCTTTTAATCAATTAATTAATTAATCGTTTAACTAAATTTCATTAAAAGGCGTTTAATGCTCATTTAATAATTACAGTAATAAAAAGCTTTAGGCCAAAGAACTCTTTCCCTCTTCTCTTCTTTTTCTCCTTCCTTTTCATTTATTTTCAGTCATATAAAAATATTTATTTAGTCTTCTACTCGTCAAAATTATTATTTTTTTCTTTTAATAATTTATTAGCCCGCCCAGGCAGCCGATTGGAGGTTTTTAAAGTCTCAAGGACGTTTTGTAGAAGAAAATATTTTATAGGAGAAAAAAGGTGATCCTCGCGGGAATAAAAAAATGAGAAAAAATGTGAGAAGTAAAAGAAGTTTAGTTAGAAGTCAGTTAAAAATAGTAAAGAGAGGCTGCACATAAGCTGTCTCTTTGATTTATGGCCGGTAAAAGAAGGAATTTATATCCTCCTTCTTGGCCCTTGAAAAAATGAGAGAGGACGCTTGGGCGCAGTAACCGTTTAGCGCAAGCAAATAAATTTTCTCTTTAAATAGACCTAGAAACCTGAAATTTTTTATAGAAGTCGTTCATAATGTTAACTATCTTCTCCACAAATTTTAGAATTTTTTATCTTTTCTTTCAAAAGTTATGGTCGAAAAAGTATTTGAGAGTAGTTATTTTCTCGAAAATTCTACCTTTTTAACTATAACTTCCCGAGTAGATAACTAAAAAGTCTGAAATTTTCACACAACTTAGATAACACAATAGCTAACATCTCTGCAAAATTTCACTTCTGTAGCTCCTCATTTGCCTATTTTATTAGTCCAAGACCAAACGTTTCTACGCCCAAACATCCCCTTCCCTTATAGAACGGCCGACAGCCGCATGAGGGACAAAATTCTTCTTTTACCTAAAGGTATTTCTTCATTTTCGTTGCTTTTCATATCACCCATCAGTTATATTTCTTCCCCACAAGAAATATTAAAAATATATTTCTTACCCCCAACAAAACCGCCCGCCCCGCCCATCACTCATCTTCTACTTCTTTTAACCCTTTTCTCTCTCTTTTTACTACATTACCCACCAGGCCATTCATTTTCCATTTACCCCCAATTTATTAGTTGCTATATTATATTTACTACACTTTTTTTTCTTCCTTTTTATCATTGCCGCCCTTTTCATTGATATAGAAATTTTTTAAGATAAATTATTTAATGAGACTTTCAGAAATTTAATTAACGCCTGTTCTTAATTAATTAATTAGACTTTTTATAATTGACAATTTTGTTGCCTTATTTTGAGGTTATTAGGAATTTAGAAATAAGGAGAAGAGAAGCTCCCGCATCTTTATGGGAACAGAAACCTTCATAATTTGAATGGAGGTTGTGGATGCGAATTTGCTTCTTTAACAGAAGCTTGGGGAAGAGATACTATAAGTTAGAAACCTCCCTCATTTTATAGAAATGGAAATCCTTCCATGCTTCAACATGAAGGCGTGGACATGAATGGCATGAATTTTCCTTTCCGGGACGAAGTCGTTAAACGTTTCAGATAATAATTCACACCCCATGAAATTTTCCTTTTCCTTTTTAAAAAAATAATTTATTTCCAGTTACGCCCTTCTCTACATAAATTTATTTAAATTAATTAATTAATTTAGCAAAAATTTTGAATAAAAAATATCAAAAAATAAAATGAGTTGCTCAGCAGACCCTTTCCACCTTCCTTCTAATTCTGGAATGATACAAACACAAACATTAGATCCAACACCTTCTAATTATTATCAAAATGTTCAACATCACTCACAAACATTCCAACAAAGAATTGGGAATGGTGGGGGAATACATAATCAACAACAGGTTTGGGGAAAGGATTATTTATAGGACAACTGAATTGATCTGACAAATAATTGGGAAAGGGTTTAATTTCTTTGTCCCATATCGCCTGAGGGCGTATAACTTTTATTTATTTTTTAACAAAATACAACCTTTCGAAAGATTTATCAAATAATTATTATTCCTTAAAGGGCTGATATGATCCAATCATTAAATTAAATCCATAAGAAAGCGTGGACATGAATGTTTTTATAATATTTTATAAAATGTTCGAATCAAATCTGTCCCTTAAAGAAAAATAATTCTCACATAACTGGTTTATCATTTTACGTATGCTTTATGGGGACATGATAACCAGTATAGTATATTCAAATGATTGTTTATCCTACGGGTTAAAATCACATCTGTCAGATGAGTTGGGAGGAGCGGGGGATGTATATTGTGGGGTCATAACCGTAACGAATTTGGCACTCTGAAAAATTTGTGGGCATTGAATGGGATTAACTCCTATCAGAACCATAAAAATAATTTATTTATTTCCTTCTAGCCTTCAACACCCTCCCATCAATTTATTCAACCCAATTATGAAACCACCAATCATTTACACGGCCTTTCCTCCATGGTTTGTCCCATTGAACAACAACAAAATGGACTTTTTTCTTCTGATCCAACAGTTCATCATCATTGGTTATCAATTAATAATTCTTCTTCTGTTCTTCCTTCATCTTCGGTAGGGGGAGGAAATGAAGCATTTCCTTCTCATTTAGTTGATTTTTATGGAAATGGTTTATCTTCAAATAATCACCAATTAATACCTTTAAAAGAAGAACCAAACAATGAAATTCAAAGAGATTCTACAAATACATTTTCAACATTAATGACAAACCCTTCCTCTTCAAATAATAATTCTTTTATTGTGAATACACCTACAATAACTAAACAACCGAAAAAACGAGGGCCAAGTGAGTTTTTTGGATGGAAATTAATTTTTAATAAAAAATTACCAATAAGATTTAAGATCATATAGAAATTAGACTGATTTACTATCTTATACTGTAAAAGGGATCCCCCAGAGAGGGGATTTTATTCTTTTGACGATTTGTCCTTTTAAAGCGTCATTTAGTTTGACGAAACAGGAAGGGCAGGATTATACAGAAAATTTTATATTTGGATATACAGTTCCCTTGGACAATCAGCCAAACCGTTCTCTTAACAAATTCCTTTGAATAGCTGTAAGGATAATACATCCCCCTTTAATTTGTTCGTTTGCGGACAAATGGTGGGTGTCCGCAAATGTTTATCCGCAAATTTAATTTAACAATTATTTGTTAATTTTTAATTAATTAAAAAGGAGGCAAACGTAATCAACAACAACAAAAACACAATATAACAAAACCTTCTACAAATACATACAGTGAAAACCACCAATCAAAACAACAACAACCTCCAATAGAACAATATAAATGGATGCAGGTTAAAAGAAATAATAATGGAAATAACGGAAATATTAATAAACCTTCAACGACAATACCCTCACCATTCGGAAATGTGGCAGGTCAAAACTTTTTTTTTATTAAATATTATTTTTTCCTGGGTCAACTTTGACACCTTTAATGAAGGAAAAGACCATAAATAAATCAAAGAAAAAAATAATAAACTTTTTTGGCAATGGGGAATTTCACGATATAGACAATTCACCTTACGGACTGTGTAGGAGTTAAAGTGAAGACCTTTCAATTGAAATTTTTATTTTGGAAAAAATTATCAGGTCTTTATCTAATAGCTGGAATACATTTTATTTTATTTAAGAACAGGCAGTAATTTTATTTTTAAAATACAGGCCATAATATCGGTGGGTTAGCATTAGAGGTAATACATTAGTGAGAATTTTAAAATGCCGTCATTGAGGACCCTCTTATTGCAAAGGCCCTTGGATTTTCATACCACCCAAGGAAGTCACTCTATTGGAGAGTGAATGTCTTTCAACTGGAGAGATCCCTTCCAATTAGACTTTCCTCTAAATAATTAATTCGGTGAATTGTCTATTCGATGAATTATCCCACATATTAAATAAATATTTACAGCATTAAATGGACATTCAATAATAACTAATAGAGAAACAATTAATAATAATGGAATAAATAATTCTTTAACAAATTCTTCAACATTAATATCTTCAATATCTCCATTGGGGGCCCAAGAAAATGTCACCAATCGAACAAACTTTACTTATCATCAATTAACTGAATTGGAAAAAGAATTTCATACAAACAAGTTAAATAAACTTGGAAAATAAAAATAAAAACTTTTTAATTTTTTAAAGATATTTAAACAAAAGTAGAAGAGCAGAGATTGCAACAATGTTACAGTTACATGAATCTCAAATTAAAATTTGGTTTCAAAATAGGAGAATGAAGGTTTTTAATTTGAATATTATTCTAATTAAATTGGAATATTTTTCCTTACTCTCTATCGTAAGACCATGACTATGTTAAAGGAATAAGAATCTCTTCAAATTTGGAATGGTTCGAAAGCTCCCGATGAACTAAGTCGAATCATATCAAAATCGACGAGTTTTGGGAATTTTAATTAGAGCCCTGGGGTAAAGTGTCTCTAACCCCTATATAAGTAAAATAGTCCAATACTACAGAAAATTAGAGAATTTTCTTTTTTTCCCTTCATTTCTTCCTAATATTAATAAAATTCTATTTATTATAACTTTTCCCAATTTTAATAAAGATGAAAAAACAACAAAAAGAAACAGCATTTTTACGTACATGTTCAACAAATTGGAATAATAATAACAATAATTCTACAACAACAAAACAACCTTTAAATAATAATCAACAAAAAACAAAAAATATAGGCCCAATAGCTAATGGTTCATGCCCTTCTTCTTTAGCTGGTTCTTGTTCTTCTTCATCTGATGGACCTTCTCCTTCACCCAAAAGACATTAAATAAATGAAAATATTCTCATTCCTTTTAATAATTTTTACTCTAATAGTTGGGCTGTATTACTGTAATTTTACAAAAAAAATTATTAAACAGAATGCCAAGTAAGCTTGAAAGAAGCAAAAAATGTTAATCGCAATTAGATTAAACTAATTGAAGTGCCTTTTTTGGGGGAGTTACTCTAAACTTGCGTGGCTTAGTTTGTAAAGTTGTTGATTTTAATTGTTATAGTCGTGGGTTCGAATCCTAATGAAGGAAATAATTTTTATTTTACCTTTACAGTAATTCTTAACAGCCATAACTTTTATTTTTCTAAACCTCTGATTCTTTGATTTTTTAATCAGTTAAATATACACATCAAAAACCTCAAGACATGAAAAACAAAATTATTAATTTCTTTTTTATTAAAATTCATTTTTGTATATTTTTTGAATTTTTCTTTTTAAAATCAAATCATCAATTATACATTTTAATTTTACTCAATTATATATTGTATTTTTCTTTTTATTTTGTTTCTGAATTTCTTGTCAAAAATAAAATGTGTTTTTTGAATTTTTAAACAAATTAATTTAAGACCAATGTTGCCAAGGGTTGGGCTCAAATGTCTTTTTTTTTTAAATTTTCCTCGAGTTGGAAAAAGGGCCGGATTTCGAGTTTAGGGCTTAAATCGTTACTCAAGCAGAGTCTCGGGCGTATTTAAAAATCACCCTAACATATGAATTAACCCATTCCCTCTCTTCAGTGTCGTCATGTTCAAGGTGGTCGGAAACCTCTATAGACCGGTCGACTTGGATATCCTCTAAATATTTTTATCTATTTTTCTCCTATAGTAAGGTGAATTAAATAATAAATTCACCAAAAAATATCGTCATTCAAATATAAAAAGTCGGTCATTTACTTAAAAATACAGTAGATACTTCTCTCCAATTAAATATTAATATTCTCCAAAAGAGGAAAAGAGACGAGAAAATATTTCAAAACTCCCTGCGGCCTTTCAATAGCTTTATTAATTAATTATTAATTTTCTTGCTCAGCCCACCCAAAATAAATATAATAACCCGGTTCTCTTTCCTTTCTTTTTTAACCACCAGTCAGTCGCACACAGAAAAACTTTTTGGAGAATAATAAAAATAAAAATTATTTTTAAAAAGAAAAGAGCGGTTAGTTTAGAAGAGGATGTGGTGAAAAGACAAAAATATGATGGATTACCTGGTGGTGAAAGCAACGAATTGAAGAAAAGAATAAATAGAAAAATAGTTAATGAGAGAAGAGTTTTTAGTGGTTTAGAAATGAAAAAAGAAAAATAAAGGGGACAGTTTAAACTTAAAAATTTGTGGGGACTAAATATTGATAATTAAGGATAGATACTTAAAAAAATGATAGATTCTAAATAGAACCTGAATCAGGTGAGTGGGGAGACAACCAAGTCTTGCCTTCATGTAAATCCTAATGCTGCATGATATTGACAACACTAAGACTATGGATGCCGATAAGACTATGGACCCTGAAACTTTCATTCACGAAATATAAGTTTCTAAGTCTGAGGCATCCTTCAAGGGCCAAGCCGATTGGTTCATAATGGGACTGCCAATAAAACGTCGTTATATCAGGGATAAACTTTTAATTCTCAAGAATTAAAAGTTTAGAAAATAAAAGCAGAAGACGAAGAATAACTTTAAAGTAATTTCTAATGAAAAAGATTTTACATTTACAGTAATTAGACAAAACTTATATTCCCAAACTTTTTTAATCAAAATCTATTCATTAATATAACTCAAAAAAAGTTTTATATACAAAAATTTACGCTCTAATCTCCCTCAAAATCTCTCTTTTCCTCCATTTTCTTTCCAAAATATTTTTATTTATTTTCCCATTCCCGATAAATTTCCATTAATTATATTTAAAGAGGACATGTTTTGTTTTAAAGAGGACATTTTATTTATTTATTCCCTTCGCTATAAATGGATTGTAATGAGTCCAATGTCTAATTTAACAAAAACCCTTTCCCTTCCCTTTCTATTCAATCATTTAATATTTTTCCTTTTATGGAATTATCTTTTAAGCCAATCGCTAAACAAAACAAAAACAGTTTTGCTTTTTTACTGTGTCCCCTCTTTTCTCATTTATTTATGCCATTAACCCTTGGAGGCTTTTTAGGAGTATCAATTGCTTCGAGGGTAAGGGTCGGATGGGCGCAGGACGTTCTTTTATACTACAATACATTATTAGTATAAAAGCTTCTATTTGGGTCAGTCTAGTTGGCGCCAGCGGTCAGCTAGTCACTGTCTTTCTTTTAGATCTGCGGCCTAGCTGATCTGCGGCAAAGCTAGCCACTGCCTGCTTCGGGCTTGGGCAACCTAGCTTTGATCCGCGATAGCTCGCCACTCTGGTACTAGGTTGTATTCATCAGTCGGCACACGGTTGTCGTCGGTGTTTCCCTAACTAGAGTTGTAGATAGCCACTGGCACAATTGTTGCAATTGTTGTCTATGGCTGAGTAGGTTCTTGTTAGCCACTGCCTGCTTCGGGCTTGGGCAACCTAGCTTGAACCTATTCGGGAGTGGAGGAGTACAAGGAGGTGGAGAAGTACAGGAAGTGGAAGAGCACGCAATGCCCTGCGCCCAAACGTCTTTTATCTTTTGCTTTGCTTGAAGGGATTAACTCAAATTTTTCTACCCATCGTCGCCGGCTTTTGTTTTCATTATTTTCTTTTGTTGACGGCAATTTTAAAAAATAATAGTAAATAAAAGAATTAGATCTTTTACTTTTTAATGTTTAGCTAGCGGTTAATGTAAATAAAAAAAAATATTTAATGCCGCTTTTCTTTTCATTGAAAGGGGAGAATTTGATTGCGCAATAAGGCCATATGGAGGATAATAGAGAAGATTGAATGTTTTTTTTATTTAATAGAAGGGAGTGTCACAAAAATGGCGGAAGACGTTTTAAGAAAATATTGTATAGTTGGGGATTTTTAAAAATATTAGAGAATTCAAAAAGGAAACGTAAGATTTTGAATGAGAAGTGAATGAATGCATTTTCATAGAGATTTTGTGTAATTCTGTTGGCCCAATCACCTTTATGAAAAAATATTAATTCCATAGTTCTTTCTCCTTTTAATTTCTTTTGAATGATAGATTCCGCAAAAAAAGTCCGTAAAAAGGAGAAGTTCACATTCGAAACTATTAACTTCGTTAAACTTTAAATTTTGGGAAATACATGACAGAACGATGACTTTTAACTTAAATAAAATGTCCGCAAAATATTATCAGTCTTTTAATTATTTACTTGCATCGGTTTCCGTTCTTCTAAAATTTTGAATTCTATCCCCATTTTTAATTATTAAAGTATTCAAAGACTTAAATAATTAAATTAACCTCTCAGAATTATTTAAAGTTTAATTTTTGCCTTCTTGTCACTCTTGTTGACCGACCTTGTCTTCATCGTTTCAGAGGTGTAATGCGGAAAGATAAAGAAAAATACAAAGGCGGCATTTATCTTAAAAGCGGTCAAAACTATAAATATCTTTTTTTTGATGGAACTATTTTCTTAGCTATTGCCGACTAAATCCCGAAGGGATTGAAGAAAAAGATATTTTTGGGTTATAATTGTGTGAATAAAATGTTTGACCGGTCAACTATGTGAGGGATAAAATTATTATAGAAAATTGAAATGTTGAAAGATAAAAACTTTAGTTACTGTTTGAATATATTAAAAGGTATCTGATAAAAAATATTTTTATAAAAAGTCTCACAGACATAATAAATAAAATGTCCGCAAAAAATGTCCGCAAAAATAAATAGTCAGAAAATGTCGAAATATCCGCAAAATATTATCACAAATTTCTTATTATAAAAGCTAATTATGCTCATTCAAACTTCTTATGTCTCATCCCTTCTAATTATCATTGTCAAGACCGGCTTCTCCAAAAATGAATTCAACAATGGATGATGTAAATCTTTATCTGGCTAAAAGGTGGTGCCCCAATGTTTTTCAGTCAGAAATGGAAAGTTTCAACGATGAGGTAGTTTTTAGCAGTTTTTCTTCAAAAAATTATTTATTTTTAAGCTATTCGAATCTGAAGAGGCTGAGGTTATTGTAATTTCTTCAACTTTAATTTTTGTGATCACTATTGCAATTGGCTTTCTCGTATATGTTTATTTACGTTGGCGGCAAGAACAAGAAGATGAAAAAATTATGGATGAACTCAGAATTGTTGTAAATCGTGCTGCTAATAAAGAGAGATATTCTGCATTTCTTCCAGATGAGAGGTAAAATTAGAGAGAATTAGAGAAAAGTGTTTGTCTTTTCCGGAAAACACTTTTATTTAATTTTAGACATTTTCCGGAAAACAAAGAAATATAACGAAAGTTAGAGATACTCTAGTCAGAGAACAGAAATATAACGAACAATTGTGTTGACTTTTCCGGGAAACACTTTTAATTTCTAACTTTTCCGGAAAACATATGGAAATATAACGGAAGTTAGAGAATAATTCAGAAAAAAATATAGCACTAAAAAACAAATAAAATTCTTTTATTTTTAAAGGTATCAGGATGATGATAGCGACGTTCAAATAGATGTACAAATATAAAAATATTCAAAATCATAAAGATCTCTTTTAATGCCTCTTAAAATTATTTTAATTAATTTAACCATTTCAATTGTAAATAAATAACTATTTGTCTTATTTTTTAAAATTTGATTGGATAAAAATAATTAATAAATACAATTATTTATCCTAAAAAGAGGGAAGAAGCTCTTGTTTTTTCAGTTTTGAAAAGTTGGGAAAAAGGGAAAATATATTTAGTTGGAAGGGGGTAAATTAGGATAAGTGGAAATGTCGGAATAAGCTACTTGGTCTAATAAGGGAAGTGAGAATAATCTCTGGGAATTTTATTTTAAGAATACTTTAAGTTATAAATTTTGATTTATTTTTTAAATTAATCTAAAAAATATTTTTTAAACAAAAACACTAAAAAAAAACAATAAATATAACAAAATATACTTTTTCATTTATTACAAATAAACGGAAATTCAACATTCGGTACTTTCGGTAATTTTCTGCCTTCATATTCCTCAAGTATTTCTGCAATCGTTTCACGTACCCACAGCAAAGATCTACTTGGAATATCAAAATAACGTTCACTTATTCCATTATCTGTCTTAATTCTTTGAAAAAATTCTAATAAAAGTTTGCCTTCTTCATTTCGAAATAAATTAAGTGAAATAAGACAAATTTTTGTAATTATTTCTTCAGAAGGTAATTTTTCGTTGACATCTTTAAAAATTAAAAAAAAAATAGAATTTTGGCAAATTTAAAGTTGAGGACGAAATTCTCATTAATTCCCAATTTCTAATCTGGTTTTATAATTATTTAGACTTTGCAAGATTTTGACAGACTGAAATTGTAATCGAAAGAGTTTTGGCCATATATCATAAAAAAATAACAAAAAGAGGCCGTAATTTTAAATTCAAATAGCCAAGTAACCCAATAATCCCGTCACAGAAGAAAAATGTTTAAAAACCGGTTGGGGGTCAAAAGTATTTTTTAAATTTAATTTAAGATTTTTATTAAAATAAAAAATAAAAACCTATTAAAAATTCTTTTTTGCCATCACAAGCATAAATAATTCGATCAAGTGCTCTAATAAATTTATAAACATGATCTGGCACCAACAAATTAGGTAAATCTTTAAATTTCCAATTCCATTCAGTACTTTTTGTTCTGTACATTTTTGTTAGTCCAATAGTTCTTTTGCCAGATTTCCCTTGATTTAATTCAATTTTTATTATTCTATTTTCTCCAAGTCGTAATTCTTTGAGAATCAAAATCCCTGGTTTCAAATTAAAAATAAATTTTCTTTAAGAATATTTGCGGACAAAAAATTGTTTGCGGACAAAATTAAAACGTAAAGATTTTTGTGTTGGAGATGTTTTCTAATATTATTACATGTAATAAGGGTTACTAACATTATTACATCACAAAATTAATTAATTTATATTTAAATAATTTGTCCGCAAAAATTATTTGGGGAGAGGGTTTTAAAATTTTTTCTTCCTATTCATTGAAATTTTAAAAATATTAAAAAAATAATTTAAAAAAAAAAACCTTTTTTATTTGGAACAATATCTGTTTTTTGCTTCAAAATAAAAGGAAAATCAACCTTCGGTAATTTTAATATTTTTTTACTTCCATCATATTCTTCAAGTAATTTTGCAATTGTTTCGCGTATCCATAGCAAAGAATCGCTTGGAATATTAATTAAACGATTAGTTGTTCCATCATCTCTCTTTCTTTTTTGAAAAATTTCTAGAAAAAGTTTGTCTCTTTCATTTCGAAATAACGTAAGTGAAGTATCAAAAATTTCTGTAATTATCCTTTCAAAAGCTAGGTTTTCATTGACATCTTTAAAAAATTAATTAAAAGTTAAAAATCTTTAAAAATAAAACTTTTTATAACTAGGGCCGGATAACTGGCAACTAAAGGTTTTCGGTTAATCCAATTTTTAAAAACCGATTTTCGGTTTTGATTTTTAGATAAATGCCAGTTTTGTCTTAGGGGGAATTTTAAAAAATCACTCATTATCAAAAAGTAATGTTTTTTAAATTTTTATGAAGAAGGTCATGCACTACCCATATTTTAATTAAAAAAACCTTTTGAACGATCAAAAACTTCTTTGCCATCACAAACCATAATAATCCGATCTAGACCTCTAATAAATTTATAAATATCATCTGGCACTACCAATTTATGTGACATATCATATTTCCATTCCTGTTTAGTTGATTCTCTATACATTTTTATTAATTCAATAGTTCTTATGCCAGATTTTCCTTTTTTTAGTACAATTTTAATTATTGTATTTTCTTCAACTTGTAATTGTTCTTGAACAGGATATGTTGCAATTGTTTCTAAAAATTAATGTTTTAATTGAGTTTTTGCTGCCAAAATTTGTGGACTAGTTTTAAGAAAAGTAATCGCTCTAATACCAAAAAAACGAATAGGAAATCTGTTGGAATAAAAATAAGTTTATTTTTATTGAACTAGTTATAAGACCATTGTTCTAATGTAAATTGGCCAAGGCAGGGAAAAATCAAAGAAATAAAGGGAAAATCCTCCTAGTCCCGCTGTGACCCGGTAAATCTTAAATTGGCATTTATAAAGACTGGAATTTCTTATGGATACTTTTTGCACTTTTTACTCTCAGCTTGTCTACAGCAAGATGGTAAAAATTTGCAAAAAATATCCGCAAGTAAAGCCAGCTATTATTTACAATTGCCCCCTGGACTGTCTTTCGTAAAGGAAGAAAAAAATCTAAAAATATAAAAAACCTTTTTTATCTATAAAGTCAACATCTGTTTGGTTCATAAAATTATTACTCTCAGCAGCCGGACTTTCATATTCTAGTAAATTAAAAACCTCAAAATTGGTTGAAGCAGAATTTTCATCATAATTGCGTAACTTGATAATAGAAGTAGTTGTAAAAAATCTAGACTGTCTACAAAGACATTTAAATAAATTAGCTGATCTAAAGAGTTTCAACATTTTTCTCTGAAATTAAAATTAAAAAAAAATTTTTTTAACGTTCATTCAACCTTTTTGGTCAGAAAAGGTTGAATTACTTAAATACGTATTGTTCGCAATTAACGTTTTGCCCAGAGCAGATACGAGGATTTCTATTGGCCGGGTCCCACACTTTTTGCAACATCTGGAAGCAGTTATTCCGCAAAATTTGGAAAAGGGTCCGTCCCAGTTATCGACCTAGATCTTTGGTAAAATAACAAAAAATGTTTATGTAAGTGACATACATAAATCTTGAAAATTAACAAAAAATTACACAAACAAAATCGTTGCAATCTAATAGGTATAGATATTTATATAATTCTAAAATATGATTAATCACAAAAAAAGACATTAATTTACATTTATTTTATCAACAATAAAGTCAAAGAGATTCGAAAAAAGTCACTACGAGGAATTAAACACACCCGTTACAATATATTTAAATATATCTTTGAAAAACAAAAAATATCCTTGATAAAGCTTTACATCCTATTTTCTATGCTATCCACTTGATTTTTTATATTGTCCACTATCTTTTCTATCTTGTCCACTTTTTTTTCTAATTTCCAGAAGAATCCAGACACGAACACAATTATTGCAATAATCAAACACACTATTGCAACGGATGAATTAACCAGAGAAGTCCATCCAGAAAGAATATCAAAAATCTAGAAATTAAGGATTTTGAAACTTTTAACAAATAGGAAATTTTAAAAATAAATCAATTCAACTAAAAGAAAACCAACCTTATTTATGTGTTCTTCCATTTGAACCAAATCTATTGAAAATAAGATTTATAATTAATTTAATTGAAAAAATCCCAGTGGAAAAGTTAAAAATTCTCGTTACAGCAGGGGATAAATAAAGAATTTCATGTTTTTGACCAAAATAATGGGCCACCCGGAACAAAAACCGAAAAGTAAAATTCCTAGTTTTAGCGATAATATCAAAGTCGAATGTTCAAAATTAATCTTACTTTTTGAGACAAAAATAATTTTTTGATTCATCTTCGAAGAAACATAGATGTCAATATATTCAAATTCAAAAAAGGGCTTGTGTGCTTGAATAAAATGTCTTCCATGAGAAACTTTACTAAAAACAAATCGCCCTTCTTCGTCAGATTTTACATCAACAAAATTATCTAATGTAATTGTCACATCCTTGATAGGTGCTCCTCGAGCAGTCGAGACAGTGCCATGTAAATTGAAAGATTGAACAGAAATGGTGACCTGAAAAATTATTTTTATTGATTCAGTAATTAAAAGTAACAAAAACTTTAAAATTTAGAAATTAAAAAAAATAAACTATTTAAATTCTTAAAGAGAAACCTCTGATGTCTCTAAACATACTTTCCCTCATTATAAATTGGAATCACAAACTTCCCATCCATGGGGTTGCACTCTGTCTCGAACTTTAATTTCCCATTCGAGCTGTAGAGATTAATCTTAAAATAATTTAATAGTATTTCAAAGTAGAAATATAAACCTTAATGCCATCAAAGCTAGTTAATGGAAAAGAAGATTCTACAAGACCGTAGCAGTTTTTAATAACGGTAGCAGAAATCTTTTGAGATAATAAAAAGATAAGAAAATAAAGGTTTGTATAAAACACCATCTAAACAAAGAAAAATGTAAAAATTACTTAATCTAATTAAGAAAAATCTTTACATATGTATTGATTTGTTTAAAAAAAATTTTTTTCATATAAAACTCTCAACAAAAAATGATAAATTTAAAAGAAATGAAAAAAAGATGGAAAATTATAAAAAACGGAATGCCAATTTAATTAAATATATTGCCAATTTAAAATTTATTCGAATGCTAAGGGGTGGAAGAGTCTCGCCGAATGAAACTCGAGATCATTTTTTGGTCCATAATAGGACTTTTATGTGTTAGTTAATAAGGGTTATCAATGTTTAATGAATAAAGCCGACAAAACTAAAACATCCACATAAAAATTGCAAAAAATAGAAACATTTTTACGAGCATTAGTTATCATCAATTAAAAGCATGCTTATAGTAAAAGATGTGGATTTCCGTTTGCAAAAACTTTTTTACGTTGATTTTTATCTTTAATGATTCCATTTTTAGATTTTGTCGTCTAAATAAGTTTCTTATAAGGCAAATAAAAATGCCAATAACTTTTGAAGGGTTTGAAATACCTGATACATTCAGAGAGCGTGTTGAGAAGCAAAAGGCAAGCGGAGGACCTGTTATGTTGCATCCGGATGATCCAGTAAGTTTTTTGAATTTTTTCTTTTGGTATTTATCTTAATTGTTAATTTTTTTAGCGAATTTGGACTAAAGAATATCATGAGAAGTCGAAAAACGAGTTTGCTTGGGTTTGCTTCTAGGAAATTATTTTTATTTTTTGTTTAATTTAGGCTGCTCCATATGATTCGCGCTTTCCACAGCAACGTAAACAGCGCCATTGTTTTAGTATAAAATTTTGTTTAAATTTTCTTTTTTGCAATTTTTAATATTCTTAGAAGGGGTTTGGCTTTGTTACTCCTTGTAATTTTAACATTTCAGAACTCGTACATCAAGAGCAGGGTTTGGGTATTCAATTTGGATCACGTTCTAGGGATTTTTTCGGTCCCATTTTCATCAGTACCTTTTAGATTTTTCTTTGACCTTATCCTTTTCTTTCGTAACTTCCAAAGTCCGTCATTCCTTGTCTTCTATTTGAAATTAAAAGATATTTTTTAGCTTATTATGTCGACTTTTTCCGTTGCAAGGAATTAATGGGTGATGACTACGCGCCTTGCAAGTTCTTCCAAAATGTCTATCGTGATATTTGTCCAGGATATTGGGTTGAGAAATGGGATGATCAGCGTGAAAGTGGAACGTTCCCGGCTGATTTCGATCGCTAAGAAGGGAAAATAAATAAATTGTAGGCAAAAAATAAAAGTAAAAATTGGGATTATTTTGTGTTACAAACCATATTTTTGTGTAGTAAAATTGATAAATTGTTTTTAATTTTATTTTGTTTAAATTTTGTTTATTCTTTGAAATATTTAAAAATTTTGTTATTTTTTTAATATTTTCTTTTAATTTTTTTGATGGTGTTTAATGGAGAACATGTTAAGATTTCACCTGAAGAGTTTAAAAGGAGGGAAACATTCTTGACTGAAGGACTAATTAAATTCAATATTTTTGATCCATTTAGTTGGCCTCTTAAGGCGAAGATGGCTGGGGCTTGTGCTATTGCTGGTACAACATCGGTATATTCTTTTTAAATTTTGCTCTCCAAAACGTTTTACAAAAGTTGGTGCCCATCCTCTTTAACCTTCCGTTCTCGTTTAAATTTTATTTTTCATTTTGGATTTTATTTTCTCGACCGACCACACATTTACTACCTAATTTATTACTTTCGTTTAATTTATTTATTTTTATTTTAGGTGAGCCTGTACAATATCTTCTACAGAAAGCCGTGGTATTCATGTTAGTTTTTATTATTTTCTAAGTGGCTAAAGTTGAAAGGATATTTCAAGTAAGGATATTTATAAGGTTATTTCATTGTTTTTTCACTTGTAAGGCGAAAGTCTAAAAACTTCTCTTTTATTTTTTTATTTAAATACAGCACTCGTTCCGAAAGTCTTGTTGATGTCTGGTGGAGTGGGTTTCGCTTATATGCTTGGTAAATGGCGTGTTTACAATATGGCTTCGAGAGATGCGGTTATTGAGCATTATATGGAGTTGCATCCTGATGATTTTGAACGGACTTCTGATTGTTTGTATTTTAATTATTTTGGTGTTTAAATTTCAGAAAATTTTTTTTTAATTTTTTGAAAAAAGATTCTTTCCTAAATAGCTTTCTTTTAATCTTTGCAATTTTAATTTAGTCTTTTTTTCAGTTAATGGACGTCCATATAAAGAAATTTTAATGCCTTGGTTTCCTCGTAGAGGTGCTTATCCTAGGAAAGAAAAAAGCGAGTATGATAATTCTGAATGATTTTTTTTTGTTTTTTGTTTAATTTTTAGTAACTAAAATAGGGAATTTCTTTGAAAAATTTTTTTGATTTTTTTAAATTGGCGATTTTTTTCGTGTTTAATATTTTTATTTATTTTAATTCCCTTTTTTTAATTTTTTAGAACAAATTTTTTTGAAATAAAATGTTCACATTTACACACAAACCTTCAAAAAAAGTTTCTTCCAAAGGTGGAGGTGGAAGTTCATCTTCAGAAGATTTGGCAGCAAGTGGTGGAAGATCTTCACCTTCTGAGTGTGGTTCAATGTCCTCTGCACAGGGTTTTCCACCTTTAATGAATGCTGGCAATGCTTTTGTTGATATGAATGAACAAACTTGTGTCAAAGAGTCTGGACAACTCAATGGGCTTCAATTTACGATAAGAGGATGCACGGTATTTATTTTATTTATTAGGGAGACTTTTTGATAGTGAAAATGTTTTTAAGCCGTAGATCGGCGGGTTTGTGGTCCTGATCATGTTTACTCATGATCCAAACCTCAAATAACGATAAAACTGGGTCTGCCGGGATTGGAATTAAACTGGGATCTCCGATTGATTTGCAAAGAAAAGTGGTCATTTCATTTAACAGAGTTTATTTGGAATATCTTTTGAAATTCTATTCATCTGATATTTTTTTAAATTTCAGGGCTATTCTATTATTTATTACAATCTATGGGATTTTTTTAATTCTCGCCATTGTCCTAATTTCTCCTATTACTTTTTTTTATTTTCTCAGGTTCCAGGGCTAAAAAAATATATTTTTAACACAAAAATAATTTTAGAGTTCAGTTCTAGCTTTACTTGATTATGTTTCTTCAGTTATTATTGAGGATTGCAATAATTGTATTTTTATTTGTGGCCCATCTCGTGGAAGGTTTTTTAAAAATAAAAATTAATTATTTTAAATATTTCATTATTTTTAAAGTGTTTTTATGAGAAATTGTACAAATTGCCTTTTACTCGCTGCTTGTTATCAATTTAGAGCTACAAATTGTAATGAAATTGAAGCTCATTTACACACTACTACACAACCGGTTTTTTTTATTTTTTGATTTTATTTATTTTAAATTTAATTATTAGACAATTGAAGACACTGATTTAATTGTTGCGCCACTTTTAATGAGCTATCAGGAAATGGATGGTATATTAATTATTTTTTTTAAAGAATGAATCAATGGGGGTTTTTAACGTCCTTTTTAATTTAAAAAGTATTTAGGAAATTTTCTGTCGATTAATTTTTAAGAATTTTTTGTTTAGTAATTTTCTAAAATTTTTGTCGAAAATTGACAATGTCCATTTAAAGTTTATTTTAAGAGAGTTCTTAACACTAAAGTAAATCGGTTGAGGCATGTTTCATTTCCAATTTTTCAAAAGTCTTCGGAACGAGTTCCTATACGAAATTAAAAAATAACTAAAATATTTTTAAAAAATGACTAAAAAATTAATTGTCCGCAACTTTTATCCGCAATAGCAAATCCGCATTTTTTCTATCCAATTTTAGCCTTTCTTTTTTATATTTTTTTTCATAAAAATACTCTTTATACTTTTAAATTAAAAATAGGCTTGTTAGATTTAATTAATTGAATTAACATTAAAATATATTTTTATAGCTCATATGGCAGCAGCAGGACTTGATCGAACAAAAAATTTATGGAAAGAAGTTCGTAATTTTACTCCAGATACAGGCAATTTTCATACAATGCCGTTTGATCCATTCGGTAATGGTGCTATTGCTTGTGAAGTTGTGACAGATGAATTACTTGAACGGCTTAGTACTTTTATGGAACAAGAATGTGCACATGAACTTTTGTTAGGTCCTTCTTAGAATTTTTGAAAAAAAATTTTTAAATGAATTTCTTAAAAATTAAAGAAAAATTTTTTGATTTTATTGGCCAATTTATTTTTTTAAAATGAAACTGAATCAACTAATAATTAAGAAATTAAATTATTTAATTTAACAAGAGATAATTTAAAAAATTATTTTATTAAAGGATTGAGATAAAAATAATATCAATTTCCCATGGATTCTGGTCTTTGTGTGCCTTTAATACTAGCATAGAATTTCTTTTTTATTTATTTCACAGATTCTGACTGATTTTCCACAAAACAGGATCGTTGGGAAACTGCAATGGCCCAGGACATATTAAAATTAATTCCCATCTCGGTCCATCTAAAATTAAGCGAAAATAAATTTTGAAAAAAAAAATCGGAAGGAAATACACCTTTTTTTAAATCAGAGTTTATAGTTGATTCAGTTTTTTCAATTTAAAATTAATTTCAAATAAAAACAAATATTTACTAACTGCCCTTATGGCTAAAAATTTACTATTAAAATCTATTTTATAAATTTCTTATATAAAATTATTTAAATTTTATTTTCTTTTACATAAAAATACACTTTTATCTTTATAAAATTTTGGGCAGAAATATGAGAATAAAATAAAAATATTGGAAGGATTGAATTTGTGCTTTCCATAAATTTTTCTAAATTTTATTTGAAGAGGGATGTCACCATAAAAAATTTTTTTTGGAATTTCTGTATTATTTCTCTGAATTTTTATATTTTATTTTCAAAATTTAAAAAGTCAATGACATCCCAATATAAATTTATTTTATATCTGTTTATATATATTTATGAGATCCATGAGAGAGTATATTTATATTTAAATATTATCTCACGGTTATTTTATCAAAGAGAATGGCTAATTCCATTGCTCCGTAAATGACAAAGGTTTAAATTATTTTTATCATCCATCATTAATGCCATTGAGGCATTTCTTTCTATTCGATCCTCCTCTTCACCGGCGCTTTCTGTTCCACCATAGTCCGTGCATTTTATTTCTTTCTAAGTGAATTGAAAAGTTAAAAGATATTTCTTTGTTAATCCAACTGACTGAGGATTAGGAGCTTATGACAATCTGGAATAGCGAGCTAAAGGGTTTCATATATTTGCAAAATTTTAAGCTCAGTAGACACTTTTTTAAGAAAGGAAAAGGGAATTCAAACCGAAATTCAAAAATGAAGACGCAGAAGGAAAAGCAAGAAAAAAGCAAAAAGAGTTTTTCGTCATGGTGATTCAAGACGGGGGGAAATTCTTTTATCGAAAATGTCAATTAACAAGGAAACGAGTAAAGGCTAGAACTTAAGTCGAACATTAACAAAAAAACACTTCAACAATTATTTATTTACAAACAAACAATATTTACAAAACATCACACAAGAAATTACATACAATTATGAAACAATATTTTTCCTATATATCACACACTTCGGCGTCATCATCATCTTCCGACAGCCGCTTACATGTTGTACTCGATTGGCAGGTTCTTGCGGCGCACCATCCCGTCACCCTGGAACCACTCGCGGCGGAATTGCTTGGCTGCTCCCTCCGGTGTGTTGGTCCATTCGACAGTGACACGGTCGTTGTTGGTCGCTTCCGCAGCCGGATCGAAGGCGTCACAAGAGATGGCGATGTTGATGGCCTCCTTCGGGTCGAGCACACCATTGGGCGGGTCCATGTTCAGACGGCGAGGGTTGGTCGTCTTGAAGGCGAAGCCGATACGATGCCCACCAGAGTTGATGATCTATAAATGTGAAAAAGAAATATTAGATTAGAGATTAGATTAGGTTAAAAGATAAAAAAATTCACCTTCATGTAGTAGGTGTGCTTGTCGA
>ABLG01000306.1:0-29039 GCA_000172435.1 Meloidogyne hapla | reverse complement strand
TTAAAAATACCCTAGTACAAAGTTGGTGTATTAAAAATAAAATCAGTGAAGTCCCAATGAGAAAACCAAATTATTAAAAAATTACAAAACACAAACCGGAATTCGAAACAATTGTGAAGCGGTGCAAAACCGTCGCTCAGAATTGAAAAGCATATAAGAGAACATCTCAATAAAGAATTACAAATCAGAAAAAATAATATTTGATGGAATTCTGCAAACGTTAAAAAAAAGTTAGGGACTAAACGATTAAAAATAAAAAAATATAAAAATGAATTTTTAAAACATATTTAATAATAAAAGAATCAAAATTTAAAAAATATTTTATTCTCAAAAATTTTAAAAGAATATATTTTTTATGTCCATAATTTAATTAATTTCAACTTCTCCTTCACTAATTACTTTTAAACTTAAAAGTTCCAATCCAATTTGTTCAATCTTCTCTTTCTTGTCTCCTTTGAGCAATTCAGCAATTGCTTTATAATTACCAGGTTCAATTAAACCAACCTTAAAATTAAAATATTTAATAAATAAAATGGCTTTAGTAAGTGGTAAGCAAAGAAAGGGCTGAAAGAGAAACTGAAAAAATAAAGGAGTGGGTTAATTATTGGTAGGAAAGGAAAAGTAACCACCACCCGGACGACTAGCACAGACTTATAAGCGTGACCAAGAAACTCAAATAAAACCAATCCTGAAATCAAGAACGAATGCCAAAACTAATTATCGGGTAACCCGTGACATAACTCTTGCACCAACACTTATATTTAAAAAATAAAAAGAATCACAAACCATTTCCAAATTTCCCTTCTCCCAATCTTCAACTTCAACAGTCTCAAAGAATCCCTTCAACTTTCCATGAATCGATTTTGCATGTTTAGCTGGAACAGAAACACGAACACGCATTTTGGCACGATCAATTTTCAGATTTTCACGGAGTTTTGGAATCATCTCAAGAGCCTAGTTAAATTCAAAGATTAAAACAGAAAAAATCGAGAAAAGAAAGTTTTGTTCCTGTCAGTTTTTCATGGCTTCCTGTTCAGGTCTTTTTCAATAATAACTAAATAGAGAAAAGGCAAATCAGTTAATTTAGGCATCATTAGACTCAGCCAGATAAGTTGAACGAAAAACTAACATATCAAAAATGAATGATATCTGCCTTTGACTAAGGAGTTTAACAAAAATAGCCTGAGAAACTGACAGGCAAAAAACTTCCTTCCCCATTAGAAAACCTGTTGTTTTGCCGAATGATTCGATTTCAATGAAAAATGAGCGTCACGAAGAGCATTCTCTATTGTCTAAAAGAAATTTAATTTAAAGTTGAAGAACATATGAGCAATTCACCGCCAAAGAATAAGGTCTCTGAGTCTCAGGATTAACACACATATTGGCAATTAAATTTGCAACTTCCTATAAAGTAAAAAGCAATTGAATTGATTAAATTATAAAGAAAACCTTAAACGAACTATCAGAAGTAAGTTGGCGTTCCTTGTCCGAAACTTGAAGGTCACCCTTTTCCAAAATCTTAAAAAATACTTGTTAAAATTAATTGCACTTTTAAATGCAGAGAAGAGGTTTTCCTATGATCACCAATTTTCAATGAATCTAATTAATAATCGCTAAAATACAGCAACTTAACCAGCAACCAAGGATCGCTCTGGTCTTTGAAAAAACCATAACTAGACTACCCAAACAAAGATAAAATTTCCAACGTTAAAGAATTTTTGATTTAAAAATTAGGAATATAAAACAATTCAAAAAATTTTTGGAAAATGAGATTTTTCTGGAAATTCTTGGTGTGTTGCTGTGTAAAGCAAAGACTCAGAAGTCAAAATACTTTCAAAAAACTAACCAATTTACAAATCTCAAGTTGATTGTCAGTCTCAAAACATTCAACAAGATCATCTCTCTTGGCTAATTGACCTCTTGTAACATTCATAAAAACATTTTGAGTTTGTAAAACTTCATCAATATTTTTCTCACTGAAATTAAAATAAATAAAAATTAAAAAATATTTTTACGTTTTATTTCTCCAATTTAAAACTTTATTTTTGTAACAAGCAATCTCAAAACGTTTCCCACACTTTTTAAGACGAACTATAGCAACATTTGTCAAAAGTTTTTGGTTTGTTGGTGTTTTTATTTGTCCAGGCATTTTTTAAGATTTTAAAATCTAAAAACAATAAAGCAAATACAAGAAAAAATAACTGATAAAATGTTAAATTAAAAAAAAATTTAAAATTTTTTAGAAAAGAGTAAAACACAAAATTGATCAAATGTTTAGACTCAAATGGATGATAAAAAGGATCATTTGTCATTTTTAAGTAGTGCCCGGTAAGCTCATACCGGATCGGATTCCGGACCGGATTATGGATTTTGCACCAGTGCCGGACCGGATCCGGCCGGTCCGGCGATAATAATCCGGTCCGGAAATAATCCGGATTCTTTTAGCATTAAACCGGATTCCGGACCGGATTTTTTAAAAAAAGTAAAAAATAAAAAAGTCAATATTAACCTTTAAAATTACTGCAAAACTCAATAAAATGTATTATTGAAAACCATAGAGGGGACCCAGCTTTTTCAAAATGAATCCAACTTGCTCAAAATCATCCAATAACGATGATTTTGGATTTTGGATGATTTTGGTTTTTTTTAATTCTACTGGTAATAAGAATGCGTTTATAGCTTATAATAAGCGCCGAAGGCGCCCAAAGTCCTTTTTAGCGCCGCAGGCGAAAATTTTGAAGTTTTAGAGTGTCAACGGCAAGGAAAATCCACACTTTCTGCGCCGAAGGCGAAAATTTTTAAAATTTTCGCTCCATTTCTCTCATTTTTTGACAAAATGGCATTAATTTGGCGAAAAAAAGAAAATCCGGAAATTCGGGGCAAAATATCGCCGGATTCGGATTGGGATTCCGGATTTGGCACTGGAGCCGGACCGGATCCGGCGCTAATAATCCGGTCCGGTATTAATCCGGAGATTATGAAAAAACCCGGATTCCGGATCCGGTAAAATCCGGCCGGATCCGGTCCGGCGCCGGGCACTATTTTTAAGTATTTAAAGGCAGAATGCCAATATCAAATTTTAAAAGTAAAGGTTCTATATTAAACCTTGCTTTCATTGCTGCCAATGCTTGATACAAAATCATTTTGCTATGAAAGAAACTAAATTTAAAAAAGTTAATTAAATAAATTTAAAAAAACTATTTAAATTTTTAAAATTACAAAGGTAAAATCAAAAAATTACAAAAATAAATTTATAAAAAAAAAGATTTTATAAATAAATAAAGAGGAAAATAATAACAAATTAAAACAATTTAAACAAGAAAAAGTCAAATAGGAGATCAAAAGAAATTTTTAGAGAATTTTCCGGGTTAATTATTACTAATTTATTCAATCATTTCAACTTTCTATTGTTATTTGTTCATTTATTAAAGGTTTATCTTCTTCCATTGGAGTCTCTTTCTCTTCTGTTGCATCTATTTTATCAACACCATCAGAAATGATATCAACGATTTCTTGTATTGTTGTAGTTGGAAAACGCTGAAAAAATAAATTTTTAATTTTTCAGAAATTAATAAAGGTAAATAATTGAAATTTTTTAGTTTAAAAGTTAGAAGACTAAAACATCTACCAAAGGAGTCCCTAACCAAAAAAGTTTCTATAAACTCACAGTGTGCACATTTGACCCTAAAGCTTTTGAACAATTCTCAAATTTATGCCAAATAATTTCTCTAGTAGCA
Source organism: Meloidogyne hapla (assembly GCA_000172435.1). Taxonomy (NCBI): domain Eukaryota; kingdom Metazoa; phylum Nematoda; class Chromadorea; order Rhabditida; family Meloidogynidae; genus Meloidogyne; species Meloidogyne hapla. The sequence continues at coordinate 25,302 of ABLG01000306.1, read as the reverse complement.
TCATCTCCAATTTCTGTCCAAGGCTTTCGCTGAGCAATTTTTTCTAATACACCAGTTAAAAATCCATTCAAAGCAGGATGTGATTCATTCACTTTTTGAATAGTATAAAAGAGAACAATAGGGAAAACTGTGTCGTTTATAAGTGTTTCTATTGCAATAGCCAAAACATCTTTACCAAAAGAGAATTCACGAGCAGTGTCGACTAGAAGAATATCAAGATCTGAAAATATAAAAAAAATTTCTTAAAATTTAAAATAAAATTTCAAACTTTGCATGAGAAATCCTTGCTCTTTTCTATCCGCTTTAAGTCTATGTAATTCGAGCAATAACTCAAATGGGCTCAAAATTGCTTGATTTGTATCTGTATGTCGCCCAAAAAGAAGTTTTTTGAAGAATATTGGAACAGAATTGCTATTTTTAGCTGACAGAACAAAACTTGGAATTAATTCTATAAGTTCTTCCTTAAATTTGTTAAATTAAATTTTAATCGCCATAAAATAAAAAAAACCTTTATTAAACTGTTCAAAATTGGAATTAATGATCTAACATCTGTATTTCTTGCTTGGTGTAATTTTCTGACACGACCGACTAAAGCAGGTGTTGGGGCATTTCTTTCGGTTAACTATTAAAACATAAGGTAATATTTGTTTAAAATTTAAAAAAACCAAGTGAACAATTCGAGCAACCAGTCTCAGCATCAGGTTGACAATTTTCAATCATATCCAAAAGATCCTCTGAATGCATTCCTATTGCCTTGATGGCTTGTTCTATACTACGGAAAATGACCTTAATAACATTGTTAGATTAGAAAAAGAACAAAAATTGAAGTAATGTAATTTTGTAAATCTGTAATTGATTCATAAAATCATTAAAAAATATACCCTTTTAATCTCGGTTCCTGCTCTAGCATACACTGAAGCCAATTGTTTCAATAAAGACGGTTCTTGTGGCAGCAAAGACAAAAATAAGAAAAGTCCAGCTCTAATAAGAGATTCATCCCAAGGCATTTCATCAATTATTTCTTCAACTTCTCTTGCAAAACGTCCATTTGCATGCCAAATAACCCTTGGAGCTGTTGGGGCAACAAGTAATTCTGACATTTCAACTAAAAATTCACGAACATCAGAACGGAGAAAATCAAGTTGGTAAAGTTCTTTGACTGTTTTTACACACTAAAGATGGTTAAATAAATAAAATATAAAGAACTCATTAAAAATTTCTTACATGCTCTCGAATATCAGCACGCTCAAAATAACTAAATTCGATAAGTAATCGAAGCAATTCCTGCCGTTGACGTGCTCGAGTCAAAATTAGTTCACGAAGAGTAGTAATCGCAAAAGCGCCATAGACTTTATCGAGGCAAGCCTTCCTGAGGATTTTCAAAGAACCAGAGGTAAGAAAAGGTGCCTCGAGAAAAATTCGGTGGAAAAGACTGAAAGGAGAAAAATCAATTAGAATAAAAAATATTCTAGATATCATTTTAAAAAACTACGTTTCTTTGTGTTCTCCCCTCTCATGAAGAGTCGAAAGCAAAGTACACAAATATGTATCATAGCGTTGCTTCTTTTCTTCAGTTGTTAATTGAGGAAAGGCTTTGGGTGAAACCAAAGTGGAATATCTTGAAAAATAACTTTAAAAATAATGAAAAAATCAAAGAATATTAACCCCATCATTTGAGCATATAATTCAGCCAAATGAAGAAGTGCTAAATCAACACGCGTTTTTTGTTCCTCAATAACATAATTCAATAGAGTAGCTTCCAATTCAGAAGTTAAGGCGGATCGAAAACGTGTACATAGTCTAATAAGTAATTTTTGTTGAGCTAAACCAGCACCGCCTTGTACAGCTCTTTTTTCGTTTCCAAGTATCCGTTGAAAAATATCAAGCTGAAGTTGTTCCGATTCTTTATGGAAGAGTTCCCTTGTAGCATTGAAAAGAGTCCAGTTTTGGATTCGGGTTTTTTGGGCTGTTGGTGCCTGAATATATCAAATGTAAAAAGAAACCATATTATAAAATTCATTCTTTTCGAGGGCAGAAAAATTTTCCTGGGAAAAGGGGGCAATATCTTAAAAACGAGTGTTTTTTATAAGGGAGTGTTTTCAATAAACACACATAATAATGAAATTCATAAATGTGTTATCAAAAGAAAAATGGTTTGCTCAAATAAATAAATCTTAAAACCTGTGCTGTTTGAACAAGTGAAGCAGTCGTCTCCTCCTCAATAACCTTTTTAGTTTCCTCATCAGCCTTCTCTTTTCCACTAACTTCAGACGACCGAGCAGCCGCTTGTTTTTCCACAAATTGTTTTTGTTTTTCTGCTTTGATGTATTCAACACCTGGACCTTCTCCCTCTCTAGTCATCTGTATAGCCATCATTCTTGCAAGATGTCGCTTCTGTGCCTCACTTCCAACTTCATCTATTGGGGTATAGCTGCTAGCAAAAGCTGGAGGCATTTCATCAGGGAGCGTGTAAAGGCTAATTATTACAAGTTTGGAGACCTAAAATTATTTTTTTTTAAGAAAGGAAAGAAAGGAACTAAGAACAAATTTAGAGATATCATTCAATAAAAAAATAAATTCTTAAAAGTCATAAAAAATAATATTAAATCAAAAACTCTAATTTTAGAAAAACAAATCATTATCAAGTTTTTAATAATTAAAAAACTAACAACAAAAATAGACAGCCTTTCCAAGACAAATTCTGTAGTTATATCAATAGCTTTTTGAGTAGCAGCACTAGCCGAATCAGGGTCATCCAATTGTCTATAAAGATCAGTTGTTCCATCATCATAATCTTCGTCTTCTACCAACTAAAAAATTTAAATAATATAAAAACTCTATAAATTATTTTAAAAAACCTTTAGTCTTTTTGCATCTCTTAAATCCAAATCTTCATTTTGTTGGGAATCTGTCAACTTTTCACCACTATGAGGCTTTTTTCTTGATTGCCTTTCATCTATTACCAGATTCAGTCTGTTGTAATTTTCTAGCTGCTGTAGCAGCTGCAAGCCTTCTTTTTAGAGCTGCATCAATTTCACTAGGGCCTGGCATTGCTTTTTGAATTTCGGATTGAGTTGAGCCCAATTCTGATAGAAAAGATAAATTAACAGTGTTTAAGAAAAAGTCAAAAAATGAAATGTCAAAATCTCTAATGATGAATTCTAGCTAAAGGAGTGCCGAAAGAAATTTTCTTAAGAGGAGCGGGCGTAAAATATATTAATAAAAAAGTCGTTTCTGATATTATTTAATTAAACCTATCAAAAGCTGCTTCATTCTTGAATGCAAATTGTGTAAAGTAAAACTTCCAGGATGCTTCAACATTCTCAATAAATGCATTTTAAGTTCTTTCCTCACACTTTTAACTTGACTAGTCCCCAATGTTGGAGGTAAATTTAGATGAAGTTGTTCTAGAGCGCTGACAACCTTAAAATAATCCTTATAAAATTTAAAAATATAAAAAATTTACATCCGCCATTTTCTCTGGCCTTTGCCTTGCCACATTACAAGTTGAAGAAATTGCTGTAACTAAATTAAGTGAAGTAATGTGTGTAGATGCCATATGTTCAATTAAAGAATTAAAACTTTTAATTGCTTCTGATTGTAATTGACGCCAAGAAATAAAAGAATCACGGCCAATTTCGTCCAAACTAATTTGTTGATTTGAAGTTTTTGGAGTTTCACTGAACTAAAATTGATTTTTTAAAAGTCAAAAAATTTTAATTTACTTCAGTTTTGGGCAGCTGACAAATTATAAGCATTTCAAGAAATTTAAAAGCCATAGTTTTTATTCCTTCATTTTCTGAATCAACAGTTTGCATTATTTTATTTTTAAGCATTGAAAAAGTTTCCCAACAATTTTTTGCTTCATCGTCAGTAGAACGTCTTTGTGAAGCCCAGCGAAGAAGAACAGGATAAAGTTGGGTACATGTATTTATTGCCTTTAATTTTTTAATTTATTTTTTTAAATAATTAAATCAAAACCTTTTTTTGTATAATTACACCACCAGATTGATCAGTCAATGCCCAACTAAGTGTTGCAATTGCTCTTTGAAAACTTCTGGGTCTTTTTTACTAAAAAATAATAAAATTTTTTACTTTAATAAAAGTTGAAAAAGTTTAATCAAGGTAAAGGTCATAACTGAAAGGGCAAAGATAATGAATTTTAAAATTTCCGGGAAAGGCATTTTTAAATTTTCAAAATAAAAAGAAATGTTTGACATAAAAGAAACTCAGAAATCATACCAAGCCTTTTCAATAAAATTAATAGCAAAACAACGAATTTTCTGTTCCTTTTCATGAATAAATTGAACCATTTCATCCAAAAAATTATCAAGAACTGAAGTATTGTCTTGTCTTAAAATCATTTCTTCTGCTCTAGCTAAATGCATATAACGCTCTTCTAAAGGTTTTCCAGACATTTGAAGTGCTTCATTTATTTGGGAGCCAATCTAAATTTTATCTTTTGTACTTTTAAATTAAAAAAAATAAATTTTAAATTAATATTTACTTCTTCGTATAAAAAATTCCCGTCTGCCATTTAATGATCTAAAAGACTTCTAAAAGTAAAAAATTCAAAAGCTGTGAAGAAAAAAAAATAAGAACTTTTTATGAAAAATTAAGAGGGTACCCCACTAAGGCGCAGGCCACTAAGGCGCGAACCCTTAGTTATAATTTTTCTTTTTTACTAATTCATTCCACTTCATCAAAGTTCTAAGTTGGTTCTGGAGGTGCTGGTAGTAGTAGTTATCCAAAAGAAGGAACTTATATGGTTTAGGTATTCTTTTTTAAATGCCTTACTTCGCCATCTTCACTCGCTCATACTAGCCTCAGGCAAACATCGATGACCTGTAGCAAAAAGGACATGATCGATTGACTCCAATTATCTGGTCTGATTGTGATTTGGATATCGCCACCTGTTTTATTTGGGATATTCTGACTTCTTCTAGGAAACAAATTATTCTAGGTCAAAAAATAGTTTTATACTGTTACTTTAATGGATAATGAAAATAAAAGTTTGTTTAATTTGTATATTGTATTTTTGGTTGTTTAAAGATAGTTCTCATTCTTTTTTTAAAAATATAAAAATAGAAATCTTCACTTTTCTTCATAAAAATCATCATTTTCGTTAAATTTATGTTCTATTTCAAAATCATCAATCCAAAATTGCGTTTCATCAAAAATTGAATTATACAATTCAGACAATTTTAAATTTATCCAACAACTATTGAAAAGATTGTAGGTTTTTAATCTGTTAAAAAATTTTTTTTAATAAAATTTTTTCAGGCATACTCTGATTTTGTTTCTTTCATGTTTTTGTTGAAAATTTTAATTTCATTGTATGGGCTATTTCCAACAAAAATTTTTTTATTTTTTAAAACGTTTATAATATTTTTTATCATTGAAGACTGAAAAATTAATTTTAAATTAATTAAAAAATAAATTAAAGTCATACAGACGGATCCGGAATGGTCTTATATATAAACTATGGAAACGACATTTGCCATGAAAATGTTTTTGGCCCAGAAAATGTTTAACTCGTAGAATTTTTTTAAATATTTCCCATGTTTTTACAAGCAAATTTCAGTCTCGCTATGTTTCTGGTGGTTTGTGCTATCCTGCAGGAGGCATTAAATAATGATGGGCACTTATAAATATCCCTGGGAACAATTAATTTTTTGATTTTTAAAAACAAATCAAATATTTAAAAAACAAAAACCTCATCTTTTGAAAAATCTTCCATTTTGTATTTTTCTTCAAAAATATTTATAAATTCTATATTATATTCTTTTCCATTTAAAGATTCGATATAATATATAAATCCTTTTAATAATTTCAATAAAATATCCAGAACATGATTTTCTACATCATTGTTTATAGCTATAGATTATTTATAAACTTTTTTTAATTTTAGATTAATTACCGTAAATTTTGCAATACAGCCCCCGATTGTAGTAGAGCCCCCCTCTCAAATACAGCCCCCCTTTCGAGGATAGTTGAAAAATAAAGCCCCCGATTGTAGTAGAGCCCCCCTCTCAAATACAGCCCCCCTTTCGAGGAGGATAGTTGAAAAATAAAGCCCCCGATTGCAGTAGAGCCCCCCTCTCAAATACAGCCCCCCTCCATTTTTAAACAATATAAAAGAGAGAATGAAATGAGAAAAATTACCTATTTCTGAGATTAATTAATTATTTTTTTTATTTTTAAATAAAGAATGGCTGATATGTTATGCTGCACTTGCAACACACCAACATCTGGTGCTCATCTTTGTAAAATTTGTCAAAAGCCTTGCCATGCTATTGAACCGTGTGCAATTTCATGTGGAGAAGAAGGCTTCGGTACAAACGTCATATGTTCCGATTGTTTTTTAGACATAGAAGATGTTGAAGAAGTGAGCAAAAATAACGAAGATAAATTTTTCGAACAAGAATTAAATTGTGAAGATGAAAATGGAACAAACCCAAGAAAGCGAAGGGCCTATACAATTAATGAAAAAATTGAGATTTTGGATTTTTCAAAGAAAACTTCGATTCATGCAGCAAGCAAGCATTTTAAAATTGATCGAAATACAGTGCGAGATTGGAAAAAGCAGGAATCAGATTTAAGAACTATGTATGAATGATTTAATTAAAAATTAATTTAATTTGTTTTAGGACAGAATCGTCAACTAGGAAACGTTTGAAAGGCGGTGGAGCAAAATTATTGAATGCTGACTTTGACAAGGCCCTAAAGGAGTGGATTGAAGATCTTAGAAAGAAGAAATTACAAGTGACTAGAAGCATGATTTTTGTTGAGGCTCAAAATTGTGTTACTGAAAAAGGCTCAAAGTCTGTTACTGTTCTAAGCACTGGACACGAAAAAACCCATATAACAGTCATGTTAACTGCTCGTACTGATGGATTTAAACTTCGACCATTTGTTCTTTTGCCAAGAAAGAGGCCTATTCCAGAAATAGAGAAGCGCTTCAAAAACAAACTTAATTTGATGTGGTGCGGGAGGAATGGGATGGATTATGAACTTCCATCTAAATATTTGGAGGAGGTTTTGTTTGCGTTTTTTGTACTTTTTCTAATGTTTTTAGGTGTTTGGTAATTATCTGTTTGGAAGTCGACTCTTGATATGGGACAGCTTCAGGGCACACATTAGTAAACAAACGAAAGAAACACTGAGGAGGCTTGCTATTCATACTGCGGTGATACCTGGAGGAACAACGAAATACATTCAAGTTAGAAGAAAAATAATTACAACTACCTAATTTAAATTATTTACAGGTTCCTGATGTTTCGTGGAACTCCCCTTTCAAAAATTCCATTCGTGAACAACATACTAATTGGATGGTTCACGGACAAAAGCCAACGACTTCCATGGCAATCTCAAAGCTCCACCTATTGAAACATATCTTGAATGGATTTGTAATGCATGGGAATCAATTTCAAAAGAATTAATTGTCAAATCATTTATTGTTTGCGGAATGACTAAAGATAGCATTGGGGAATTTGATGAGAATATTCATGTTTTTAAGGTATGCATTTAACAATATATTTTACACAAAATAGTAAATTAAAGGCGGATGGAGCAATTCCAAAAGGCATTGATTTGCTACGACAACGCCGATGTGAAACAGAAATAAGCGAATTAAATTTAAGAGAAGAAATTGATACTGAACAAGATGAAATTTGTGAGAGCGATTATTCAATTGAAATTTGATATATAAAATTTTATTTAACAAAGCGAATATTTAGGTAATTAATAAAATTTATTTTGAAGTGTTGAAAAATAAAGCCCCCGATTGTAGTAGAGCCCCCTCTTAAATACAGCCCCCTTTGAAGGATAGTTGAAAAATAAAGCCCCCGGGGGATGTATTACAAAATTTACGGTAATTTTATTAAAACCCTGTGAGACCCCAATTTTATTTAAAAAATCTCTGGGACTCCAAATCTTGAAAATTTTGGGTTAGAGACACTTGGGTCAGAAATTTGTGGACACCTTTCCATTTCAGGCATATATATGTGAGGTATGGTATGCTGAGCAAGGACCCAGTGGCCATACTGTTCCAATTTCAATAAGATTTAGTTTTGTCTGCAAATACAGTCCGCAAATGTCGGGAAACCCAAAAATTGGCTCCTCATAGTTTTTTAAGAGATTTTTAATTTTTACCATTGTTTTTTGCTTTTAATATTTTTGTCTTAATTTTATTCACACATTTAATCACTTTATCCTTATTTTCTTCCCCTTTCCCTTCTTTTTCTTCATCACTAACTTCTTCATTCTCTTTATCATCCAAACAATTATTTAGCCAATCATAATCAAACATTTCATTTAATAATTTATCAAAATCTTTAAAAATTTGTTTTTTATTCTTTAATTCTCCCTTTACAAATTTTTGCCATATTTTAAAAAGAAAATCATTTTCATCTTTCTCTCGTATTTCAAATTCACCCAAAATACCCGCTAAGGCATACAAACATGTTCTAGGCATTAATGAACTTTAAAAATAAAATAATAATTTTTTAAATTTTTTAAATTTTTTTTAGATTTTTTAGTAAGAATAATACAAAAAATAGAGAAGACATTTCCTTTTTTAATTAAAAAAAACCTTTTCTCCTCTTATTTTTTTTTATTTTTTTAAAAAATTTTTTAATAAAAAAATTTTTAATAAAATTTTTAACAAAAAATAATAATTATAAAATTTAAAATTAAAAAAAATTTTTTTTTAATTTTTAAATAATTTAAAATAACCTTGATATTAATGATTTATTTTCATTTTCATCATTATGCAATTTAATAAACATTTGCATAAACAATTTTAACCAAAATAATTTACCATAAGCTTTAATTACTCTTTTATTTGTTTCTACAAAACTTTCTTTTTTATTTACAATACTTTTGTAAAACTTGAAAGATTCATCATTTACAAGTTTATTTAACTGTATTTTCAAACTTTTTTTAATTTCTTCTTTTGTAGCCATTTGTTCTGATTTTTTATTTAAAGTTTCACGAATATAAATAAACTTGACAGTTAAAAAATCGTTCTGATTTTTTACAACAATTAAATCATTCAATTTAAATTCTTGAATTATAAAACCTTTAAATAATTTAATTTATTTTTAATTTCTTTATATTTAACAAAATTTTTAAAAAATATTTTTATATTTTTTAAAATTATTTAATTATCAACCTGTAATTTCAAAAATCTCTTTAATTCCTTTACTTATTTCTGTTGATATATTATTTATACCTAAGTCACTTTCCCAACTTTTTCTTTGTCTTTTTTCATTAAAGAATATATAACGAATTCTATAACGCCAAAATTCTTCTAATGGCGCTATCATTTTTGCTTCATCAAAAAGTAGTTTATTCGGTTTAAATGCTGAATCAACGCTTCCGGTTATGCTTTAAATTATTTTTGTATTACATGGATACGATAAACTTTCCGGAAATAAAATCAGAATTTTTATAAATTAAACCAGAATTTTGTAAACATTTCCGGAAAATAAACCAGAATTTTGTAAACTTTTCCGGAAAATAAACCAGAATTTTGTAAACTTTTCCGGAAAATAAACCAGAATTTCGAGACTCCGTAAGAGTTAAAAACAGAATTTTGTATAAAATGTATCATATAATATAATTCATACCTATTATATAATAATCTGCTGCCAGTAAGTTTAGCAACATTTAATGGACTGTTTTTCCTAATAGCAACGTATACAAATTTCTCAAAAAGTTTCGACATTTGTTCAACATTTTGTTTTTCTTTAAAAATATTTTCTGAATGTTACTATATTTTTCACCAAAATAATATTCGACTTCTAATTTACATTTACCTTTTGTTAATGAAAATAAATGTACGATTTTTGTAGGCTAAAAAATAAATTTTAAATATTATTTTGATTTTTACTTACTCCCGAAGTAAAAATACATTCTTTTGCCCCAGTAAAATTAATAACTCTTTTTGTATCAAAATTTTCAACTTCAAATGATTTATGGTTTTTATATTCATCCAAACCATTGCCTAGAGGTATACGTTCATAACCACAAGGGCATTCTAACAATAAAATTTTTTAATAAAATTTTATTAGAAAACAACCTGTTTCATAAATATATTCAAATGACTTTTCACTAGAAGTAATAGCAACTTCCATAATATAAAAATTGTTAGAACATTTATCAGAAGCTTTAGTATTATTACAATACAATTCAAAATGATGTTCTTTCTCACATCCATATTCTGATTTATTACCAAAACTTGGACATTTAAAATGAATAGGTTGAGGATATGCTGAATGAACTTAATTAATTAAGTAAAATACTGTAAACTTTCCGGAAAACACAGAAAATTATTTTACAATAAAAATACAAACTTTCCGAAAGAATAAAAATAATATCTCCGGAAAACTTAAATAAGAATTTTGTAAACTTTCCGGAAGGAATAAAAACCAGAATTTTGAATAAAATTAAAGACTTTTCTGTTTGTTTCTCTGTAAAATTGCCCTCTCAATTTTCTTCTTTTCAATTGTAAAACATTTTAAAGATTTGTATTGTTTAATCAGTTTTTTACCAAGCAACATAATAATAGGCTTTTCAACTTTTTTATTTATTTTTATCCATTGAATAAAAATTAATTTTAATTTTTCAGAATCATTAAATTCATAAATTTCAAAACGTAAAGGGTTTTTCTCAGAATTTTTCTTTTCAACAAAACATTCCAAATAATTCTTTTTAACTATTTTATAATCAGAATTTTCATCAAAAGAATTTACAATTGTAAAAAATAAAAAAGTTTTTAATAAAATAAAAAATAAAAAATATTGTTTTTGATTTTTGGTAGAAATAGTAGGCATTTTTGAGAGAGACTTTTATCACTTCAAAAAAAATTTTTTTTTCACTCAAACATTAAGGAAAGGAGAAGAAAACGAAAAACTTTTTTTAATAAATTTTTTAAAAATTAAAATCTGTCAAAAATTAAAAAAAATTTTTAAATTAAATTTTAAATTAAAAAAAAAATTAAAAAAAAAAGGAATTAAATAGAATGAAAGAGAGTAAAAAAGGCAGGCATCGAAGGCATTGTTAATTTAAAATTACACGTAGAATAAATCCCTCAAGGCCCCCCATCGTCTTGCGTTTTTCGTTTTCTTCTCCTTTCCCTATTGTTTGAGTGAAAAATTGATTGAATACAAGAAATTAGGGGTCCAATCCAGAACATCGAAACCTAAAACATCGTCAAAAACAGCGAATTTCCCAAAACATCGAATGCCAAAATATGTTAATATTTGGTTTAACCAATGAACAAATAATTGGTAAACGATAAAATGGTGAATAATGATCAATTAGTTGGCACCAGTGAACAAATAATTGTTATTTTGGTATTCGATGTTTTGGGTAACTCAATGTTTTTGATTCAATGTTTTGGGTTTCGATGTTCTGGGTTGATCCCGAAAAATTCTTAAATGTCGGTTCCATTTGTCGGTGTTTTCTCTTTGACAGAAGTCATCTGTAAAGCTGGTATTTACATTTTTTGTTTTAATTTAAATAATTATTTTTATTAAAATTCTTAATTTTTAATCTCGATTAATTTTAATTATTTTCTCATCTCCCAAACAAATATTTATTTAAAATAATCATTAAAAATTTTTTATTTTAACCAATTGTTGCTGTCTTTTAATATATAAATTCTTTTTATCTTTTGAGAATTTACTGGAAGAATTTTCAAGTTTGTAATAAAGCTTTTAATAGCCAATTGCTTTTTTACTTTTACACATTTTCCAATCAATTTTCTTATTTCTTATTTTCTTCCAGAATTAGATATATCAAAACAGATTTGTTTGGGAGAAAAGTTTTTTCTATAAAGTTTGTAATGGGTGGGATATTATAAGGGAAAGAAGATTTGTTGAGAGAGATGCAGCTGCTTATCATTGTCATTTTCTTTTATTTCTTTTAATAAAATTTCTCAAAATACTTTTAATAAATTCTTCAAAATATTGAGAAAATTTGTTAAAAAATTTAAAATATTCGTTTGGACTGATTTTTTAATTAAAATTTTAAAAATCCAGAAAATTGAGAAGATAAGGATTTTGTCTCATCAATTAATTATTTAGTTTTCTCATTACCCTCTCGAATTAAAAAAATTTTTTTTTAGTTCCTCAAATCATAATAGAGCTTAACTTTTCTTCCAAATAATTTCCAAATAGGTAGAATTTAAAGAGAATCAAATAAAAAACTCCAAAAATAAATTTTCTCCATATATTCGATTAATTTTAAGGATAGCTATTTTAATAAATTATTTAGAAAATTAAAAATTATATTTTCAAAAATATTCATTAATTTATTCCAAATAATTTTATTTTTCAGAAAGTTAAATAATTAAAATTAAAAAAATGTCAGAAGAAGAGGAATATACTGATGAAGAATATGAAGAGGAGGTTGAAGAGGAAGTTGTTGAATCTGCTCCTCCATCACCTGTAAAGCCTAAAGCTCCTCCAGAGGAAAAGGAAGAAGAAAAAGTTGAAGAAGAAATTAAAGAGGAAAAACCAAAATCGTAAATTTATTTATAAATAAAATTTAAACCTCTATGTTGTGGACATTATTTTATTTGGCTTTTAACAGAATTTTATTTGTAGATATACCCTCAATATAAAATAGGTCCAGTCTCAGTAGTAAAACCCGTTAATGTTAAAATCTCGATATAGGCGACTATCCTTTCACCTATTCGCATCTCTATCAACAAGAGTTGAATATATAGAAAGTAAACGAATATTTGTTAAATTCAGAAAATGGACAGTTGGATCTCTATTTTACATAAATCTTTCATATTTGTAAAATTAAGAATTGGCTTAAAAAGATTAATAAATTTTTATTTTTAGACCTTTGGACAAGGCACCAACGCATGAAGTTGAGGATAAAGAGGACGAAAGGGAAGAGAGAGAAATACAGGAATTACATCCACAGTAAGTTTAAAATGACAATGACAAATATTAAAAATTAAAAAAATTAATTGACCAATTAATACTGTTGAACATAAAAAAGCAGAAAATCGGAAAGCAGAAAAAATTATGCTTTTACTGTTTTCCAATTAATCAAATAACCCAAATAAATAAATTAATTTTTTAAATTTAATAAATAGATTGCGCAAAACAGAACAAAAACCAAAAGAGCCAGAAGAAAAAGAATTAACTGAAGCTGAGATAGCAATGATGGAAGCAAGAAAACGCCACGAGGCAGAAGAAGAAGCTAAAATGGTTGGATATGAAGAACGACGAAAACAAGAAATGCAACAATTAGATCAAGAATTAAATGAATTAAAAGAACAACATCGTCGACGTTTAGAAGAACGAAAACAAGAAGAAGCAGAAATGGCTGCAATTAGAAAACAAGATGAAGAACGTAGACGAAAAGAAGAGGTGAGAGAATAAATGGGATATTTTCTCTTCAACACCACTCATCTTCTATTGTTCTCATAAACTTTCCCCGTCCCTCCTCAACGGTTTTCTCGACTTTCTCAAGATCCCTTAACCATCAATTAATTTTTTAAATATTTTTTAGGAAGAACGAAAAAAACGTTCTGAAGAAGAAAAAACACGTAAAGAAGCTGAAAGACATAAAAGGCAAATGATGATGGCTGGTTCTTTTATTGGTGGAGGTACTGGAGGAGAGAAGGGTGTTCGAAATTTTGTTATTGAAAAGAAAGGAGAAGGGGAAAAACCTGGGTCTAAATCTGAGGGAGGAGGAGCAAGACGAAAAGGACCTTCTGCTGCTGAGGCTGCTGAAGCTAAGGTATAATTAGCGATAATTGTTTAAATATGCCTCAGCAGACTTTTCTCTCTTTTTCGCAAACAGATCTATATACTATCTCGCTTTTTGTCTAACTATATTTCCGGAAAATTTTCCGGAAGTTGTGTATTTTAAAATGCAGCAGAGAAATAAATGAACCTGCTATTTTCATCACCTAATTTTTTCGGATTTTTGGTAAGACACAGAGCGAGAGAGTATGGCTACACATTTAAATAAGAGAGACAAAACCAAAACAGACATTTTTAATTAATTAATTGTTTTCTCTAATTTAAGCGTAATTATATGGCTATTGTTAACCGTCCAGCTGATGTTTCCAAAATGTTGCCAAACGATATTAAGGCTAAAATTAAACAATTACATTCACGTATTGTGAAATTGGAAGGGGAAAAGTATGACTTGGAGAAACGCAAAGGACGTCAAGAATATGATATGAAGGAGCTTAGTGAACGTCAAAAACAAGCAGCACGTCAAAAAGCTTTGAATACTGGTGTTGACCCAACAGAAGTTGAAGATTCAAATTTTCCTGTGAGTTTATTCCCTCACTTTTTGTCCCAATAGGAAACTTCTTCTTTAAGCCAAAAGTTCGAGTAGCTTCCAAATTCGACCGAAAAACCGATCGACGAGAATATAGCGATCGTCGTGAAATGTTCGAAAATCCTGCAGCTCCACCCGAACCAGAAATTGCCCACGGAAGTGGACGCCCTCCATCAGAATGGGGCCGAAAAGAATTGGAAGAATTAGAACAACTTAGAAAGAATTTAGAACCACCAAAATATATGGAACAGGTTGTGGCTGAGGGAGATGCTGCACGTCCACCTGTGCCTGTTATTCCTTTACAAATACCTGGAAATTGGAATCCTGAGGATGAAAAAAATAAAAAGAAGAAAAGAGTTTCTTTAGGTAAAAATGATGCAGACGAAGAAGAAAATATTGGAAGAAAAAATGTAAAAAATGAAGAAAGTGGTGGTGGTGGATGGCGTGATAAAATAAAAGAAAAAGAGGTGAAATAAATAAATATTTCTTTAAAAAATTTTTTTAATGAAACAGAAAAAGTTAAATTTGGGAAGGAGATATAATTTTTTAATATAGTCATCAACAAAATGCCCTCAGGCATCGAACCTGGATACCACTTAATTGCGAGTCGGGTATATTAACCACTACACCAAATAGGAACCTTTTTTTATTATTTAAATTCAGAATTAAAAAATATATTTATTTTAAGGCTCCTGCACCTCCACCTAAAGCGCGTGCTTGATGATAAAAATAAAAAGAATAAAATAAATAAATAGAGTGAATAAAGAATGAAAACAATAAAAATAAATTAACTAAAAAAATTTAAAATTTTCATCAATTTACATATGTTCTTCTCCTATATTTTTTAAATAACACCTTTTTAATTTTGGGGGTTATAATAATTAATCTATCGGAGAGGAACCTTCCAACATATAATTTTTAAAAATATACCTTTTTCATTTTTTACTAATTAAAAATTAATTTCCTCATTTTTACATTTTTCTAAAATAAATATTTTTTTTTTGTTGAAAATTTTATGATTTGTTTATTAAAAAACAAAAATAATAAATTTATAACTAAAATTTCTATTTTCTGAAGGAGAGAAAAGATATTCGTGAGAAAGTTTAATCGAATAAGTTAATCGTCGGAGTTTCGATTTATCTTTGTAATATAACTTTTTCGATCATAAATCAGAAAATTATTTTATTTTATTAATAAAATACAAATTTATATACAGTCAACTCTCGATATAGTGACCCCCTATTTAACAAACCTCTCGAGATAACGAACCTTTTCTCTGACCCCTGACTAGGATTTCTCCCTAAAATGACTCTTGATTTAACGAACTTTTTCTTCGGTCCCTTCGGGTTAGTTATATTGAGAGTTGACTGTATTAATTTTTATATTAAATTTTTAAAAAAATCTAAAAAATTTTTTTAGAATTTTCTTTTCATTACCTCAATTTATTTTAAAACAAAAAAGTAGATCAATTCATTATATATTCCAATATCTTCAAACTTTTCTTTTTTACCTCAAAATTTGTATGTTTGGTTTCCGTTCGTTTGATATCCCAAATTTTCTCTTTTCTTGACAGTTGGTGGTTCTCTTATAAAAGATTTTATTTAAAATATATTGGCCTGTTTTATTCCTTTTTTTGTTGTTGTTCCTTTTTTGTTCTTTTCCCTTCTCTTTAATGATTCGAAGAATATTTTTATAAAAAATTTATGTGAATGCCTTTTCTCTCATTTCTCTTCTCTTTTTTCTTCCCCTCTTCCCTTTCCTTGTATGTTACCGGCTTTTCTCTCAAAAAAATGCGTAGGCGATCCAAATCACTAAAAAAGAAGCATTTGCCTTCAAAAAAATTTTTTTTCTTCAAAAAAACCTTAAAAAGCCAAAAGTATAATCGTGGGAAGTTTAGAGAAAAAAATTAAAAAAATTAAAGAAAAAGAAAGAAATAGCCATCTGTCGTTTAGAAGGTTTTTTCAAACAAATTTTTTTCTTCTCTTCCTTTTTTCATTTACATCATCCCCGCCTTTACTTTCAATTTTTAGACAAGTAAAAAACCTTTTAAATCTCTTCTCTAAATATTCTTCTCTTAAAAACTTTTTAGGTTTTCATTCATTTTGTGTCCATAGAGGAACAAACAAAATAAAATAATACTAATATTCTTGTCTTCTACAAATATTTTTAATTTGAGTGTTTGGCATAAAAATTAGGTAAAATATTTATTTTTTTATTAGTCTCTTTCTTAATCCATAATTTTGCTTAAAAAATATTTTTATTTAACTCATTTAATGAACCCCCGATATAATGCTCTCTTTTTATTAAAAATTTTTCTTGTTCCCTTCATTTTATTTACCAGAAAAACAATTTTTGTTAGTGAATTTTCATTAAATATTTAAAAATTAATTAAAATAATTATTTTCCTAAATTTAAATTAAACGATTAATTAATCCATAAAATTTAAATAAAATTAGCCCCAAGACTCACAATCATTTTAATATTCATTCCATCAACCTAAACAATTATAGTAACATATATCTTCTCAAAAACCCATTAAAAACACATTTTAATGCTAAATTGTAATATAGATAGAGAGGGGAGATAAAGGGAAATAATACAAAAATAATCAAAATTATTTTTCAGGAAAATAAAAAAAATATTTGCCTACTATTTGGTTAATATTTTAATTCAACTTTTGTAGAGGTTGGTTTATAAAAATGATTTTTTTTTAAATTTTTTATAAAAAAAGAGAATTTTGCAATGAAAATTAAAGGCAAAGCAGTTTTTTAAATATTATGGCTCAATTGTTAAATTTATGCTTTATTAAATAGCCAAAATCGCGTAAAAATATTAAATTATCTATAATTATTCTTAAAAATGTTTTTTGTCTCTTAAAATAATTTTATAATTTTTTGGCTATTTCTCTGATCGAATACATTGAAAAATACATTTTCTGATAATATGAATATTTTAACCAATAAATTTTGAAAAAAAGCAAATTAATTTAGTAAGAATTAATTAACAATAATAGACAAATTAAAAGTTTTAAGACAAATTAATTGTAAGATTAATCGACCATCATTTTTAATTTTTCTATAATGATTTGAAGAATTTTTAAAATTTTTCGGGCCTAACAAAAATATCAAGTGAATTTAAAATCAAATTAAAATACCAAATTATCAATTGAAAATCTGGTCCTAAAAGATTTATAAAAATTAAAAATCCTGCCAATTTTATTTTTATTTTATTATTAAAGACCTCAATCATAAAGATTAAAGACCTCAATCACTTCAATCACTTTTAAAATTATAAAACACAAAATTACCTTTTTGTTTTGTGATCATTAATCTCGTAATTTTACTTCAAAAAATAATTATTTTAAAGACTTTCTATTTTAATATATTACAAACAAATTTTTTACTATTTTTAAAAATGAAAATCCCTTTAAAAATTATTCAATTGCTTTCTATTTTTATTAAAACTTTTCTGGATTTTCGCCATTTTCTAAATCTAAACATAAAAAGTTTTTACTTTTTTTACCATTCAAAATTCACGTTTTACGTCTTTTAAGAAGGCAAACGTGAAAATATTGTGTTAAAATATTTTTCGGAACAACTGTCTACATCTGTTCAAAATATTGGGAGAAAAAGGCGGAGGAGTGAAAAAAATTTTTTTAAAGAAAAATCTAAAAAAACTAAAAACATTTTAAGTAAATATATTGCCTATAATCCATTTAATCTTTTCACCTAAAACATTTTTAAATTGTGAAATATTTACCTTAAGACTTAGGGGTTTTAAGGTTTCTTTTTTAGATGTTTAGCTACCTTGACCCCAAAACATTAGAAAATTTATTTTTTTCCAGTTTTTTAAAAATTCTGCTTTGCCTTTTTTCATTATTTTGTTGTTTAAAACAATTAAAAAAAGTGAAAAATTTTTTAGAAAATTTTTAAAAATATTGCAAAATTCTCCCTTTGAGTTAAAATTTTCAAAAAAAAATTTTTTTTTCAAAAACGTTTCTGAATTCCCAAAATTAATTTAGCGAACTCTCATCCTTTTTCTGAACGTTCAAAACCGCCCAAACCACTAACTACAATGTCTGACCAAGAAGAATAGTAAGTCCTCTAGGCATTTTAATTTTAGGCTTTTTTCCATTTTTCTCTCTTTTGTTCCTTTCTTTTATCATTTTTCTTTTTCCAATTTCTTTTCTAATTTCTACAGTTTAAAAATAAATTTTAAAAAATGTTTTCAAAAAATCGTTCTCATCATAAATCCAAATCCTCTTCTCTTCATTTCCCCTCATCTTCCTCATATTCATCAAAATCAATTTCTTCAACTATCGGCCCAACAGTTGCAACAGCATCTGCATTTTCAACAAAAAACAATCATTCAAGACTTCCTCTTTCTGTAACACGTCCATCAAGTTATTCACCAAGACGACCTTCACCTTCAAAATATTCAACAGAAAATACAAATCTTTATATTTCACCTTTTCTTTTAAAAAGACAGAATGCCAAAGAAGAAAAATTAGAAGAAAAAGAAAAGAATGTTGCTGACAAATCTTGGGCAAGTAAATATTTGCGTGAACGAAAACAAATAATAAAAGAGAATGAAGCATCTACTTCATCAATTAATCAAAAAGAAGGGATTAATGAAAACAAAGAAAAGGTTGATTTAAAAGAGGAGAAAAAGAAGGGAGAAATTGATGTAAAGGATGACACATTCAAAAAGGTGAGGTTAAAACAAAAACAAAATATTTGTAGGAATGTTAAGCATTTCTGGGAAAATACTGTATAAGTTCCTCAAATAAAGGAGGGGGATTAGAACAGTCTCAGTTTACCTAAGACTATTGGATGAGAGTGAACATTAGAAAATCAAAAACACTTGAAAATACCAAACAATATAGTTTTTCTTTAGAGACTTCTAACAGCTCACAAAACTGTTGATGAACTTCTCCAAAGAAGAGGACTTCAATCTAATAGTAATTTACAAAAGGAGAGGGAGTTGTTGTTAAGGCAATATGAAAAATTGTTGGAGGATGTTGAAAAAGATGAGAAGGGGAAGAAAGAAAGGCAAAGGAATGAGTCTTTAGATTCATCAGACTCGGGATTGTCCGAAGACTATTCTGAGAGGGATAAAAGACCTGAAAACAATGAGGCGGAGGGGGAAGAAGGAGAGGATGGAAGAGAAGAGGAGGGAAGAGAAGAGGAAGGGGATCATAACGAAGAGGAAGAAGGGGATGAATATGAAAAGGAGGGGGAAGAGAAAGAGGAGAGAGAGGAAGACGATGAAGAAGGAAACGAAGAGAAGGATGAAGAAAGAAGAAAAAAGAATGATGAGAAGGAAAAGAAAACTAAAGAAGGAAAGAGAAGAGGAAAGGAAGAGGAGAAAGCGGATGAAAATCATCAAAAGGACGATGATTTAGAGGAAAGAGAAGACTGGGAAGTAAGAAGTTTGTCACCAACTGCTCCCCTCGTAGTGGAGGAAGATTTAAATATAGAAGAAGAAGAACAAGTAAAGGATCCTGTACAAATAAAAAATACCTCAAAAATTAATTCTGTAAATAATACAAGGCAAAATTCTTTAATTTCCCAACAATTATTCGCTTCTTTAAGTAAAAGAGAGGCTCGAGAAATGTTACAATCTGCACGTTATAATTTAAGAAGAATGTCTAATAAAGATGAAATAAATAAAAATCCAAAAATTTCGCTTAAAGAAAATGAAAAAGGGAAAAAAGAAATTATTAAATCACCTAAACGCCCTTCTTCAATAAAAAAGAAAAATGAAGGAAAAGAAGAAGGTTATAGTTTTTCAAGAAAAAGTAGTGGGAGAAGCAGTGGGAAGGGAAGGAGACCGCGTAAAGTCGAAGCCGAATTGCCGAACATTTTGAGAGCTGAGGAATTACTGAAGAGGTTAAAGTTGCTTGCGAAGAAGAGGGGAAGAGAAGAAAGGGCTGAGGAAGAAGAGAGGGAAGAGGGGGAGGAGGAAGAAGAGAGGAGGAAGGAAGAGATGAAGAAGAGAAGCGTAGGAAGAAGAAGAGAAAGTGAAGTTGGGGAAAGAAGGGATGAAGAAGATGATGAGAAGGAAGAAGAGAAAAGGAGGAAGAAGAGTATGGAAGAAGATGATTTTGAAGAACCGAAACCATGCTCTTCCAAACTAATCCAAAACCCTCCAATATTCACTCGTCGAAACTCATCAACCAATTCTTCTAATTTTGAAGCAGTTTGGTCTAAATTTACTTCACATCTAAACGAAGAACAAAAACAAGATTTAGACCGTCGATTAGTTGATTATTTCTTTGGCAGTCGTCGACCTCCAGTGCCTGATTGGCTTTTTAGACCAGTTTATTGCACGAAATGTTGTCGTTGTATTCATCGTTTAATGCCAAAAGCAGGCAAATCTTGGCCTTTATTTTTAGAACTTTTAACACCAAAGGAGAGAGGCAAAACAAGTTGGAGACATGGAGTTGAATGTATGGGGGATATGCAAGAATTGTTGAGGGCAAAAAGATTGCTGTTAAGGCAAATGTCATCTTTAACATCTGGAGAAGAGGAAGAAGAAGAAAATAGAGGAAGAGGAAGAAGATTGGTTGAAATTGAAGGAGAAGAGAACGAAAGAGATTTAAAATGGTCAAAACCTCCAACAAAACTTTCTCATTGTTTTTGCCCTTTATTAATTCGGCACAGACACGGATTACATCACATTGTTAGGGCAAGTTCTAAATCTAAAAGCAGACCTAAAAGAAGTATTAAAAGAACAAATGGATGGGTACCAAGTTGGAGGAAAAGAGAACAAACACCTAAGAAGAAAGAGAAAAATCGGTAAATTTAAATAAATTTATAGGAAAGCCTTTGACAATTAAATTAAAAAGAATTAAATAATTAATTAATTTAATCCTTTCAGGTACCAAATTATTTTTAACAACAATTCCTCTTTAATTTTTAAAATTCTTTTTTAAATAATCGTTTCTTTTTATCTCATATTTTCTCTCTCTTTCTCTCGTTTCTTTGTTTGAATTTTCATTAAATCCACAAAGTTTTAACATTTCGTATTTTTAGCAGCGAGGAGGAGGTTGACGAGGAAGTCGAAGAAGCACAAGACGAAGTTAGCGTTGCTGCTCAAGAAGTTTCTAAACAAGAAGAGGCCCCACCTGGGTCTCCTTTGAAGAGCCCACCAGCTTCTCCTTTGAAAAGTCCAAAGAGTGAAAAGCCAGAATCGGAGCAAGCTGAACAACAAGAATTTGACGAGGAAGGGGGAGACGAACCACCTCTTTCTCCTTCCAAGTAAGAAATTTAAAAGAATTATCGAAAGAAATGATCCCATCATTTATAGGGAAGTACGTCGCTCCAGTGTGAGCACTGATGTGACTGGACCACAAGCTCAGTAAGTTATAGAATATTTGAAAGGATGAACAAATACAAATTGTTCTTTTTTAGACTTCGCAAGACAGAAATCAAACAAAAAGAGCCAGAAGAGAAAGAAATGACGGAGGCAGAGGCTGCAATGTTGGCGGCTAAAAAGCGCCATGAGGAAGAAGAAGAGGCTAAAATGCGTGACAATGACGAACGTCGTCGTCAAGAAATGGTAGCCGTTGAACAAGAATTGCAAGAATTAAAAGAACGCCAAATTCAACGAAAAGCTGAACGTGAACAAGAAGAACGTGAATTAGCTGAACGTAGACGTCAAGATGAAGAACGTCGTCGTCAGGCAGAAGAGGAGCGTAAAGCAAGAATTGAAGCTGAAAAGGCACGTAGAGAAGAAGAAAAAAGAAAGAGACAATTAATGATGGCTGGCTCTTTTGGAGGTGTTGTTCAAACTGAGGGAGAGGGAGGAAAGAATTTTGTTATTCCTGAAAAGGGTGCTGGTGGTGGGCAAGCACCTGGATTGCCTGGACAGGCTAGCAAACCCCGAGGACTTTCTAAAGAACAACAGGAAGAGGCTAAGGTAAATAATGAGAAAATGGTTGCTCATGGGGTTGTCTGCTATGGAATTTGTCTCTCTTATTTAATACACTCTCTTTTTGTCTAACCAAAATCCGGAAATATCATTTCTTATGTTTTCCGGAATTTTGGGCAGACAAAGAGTGAGAGAGTGTATAACACTGTAGGTGTATAAGAGAGACAAGATATCGAGAGACAACTTTTGCCGATAAATAGGAAGTTTTTCTTTATTTTCAGCGTAATTATATGGCTATTGTTAACCGTCCAGCTGATGTTTCCAAAATGTTGCCAAACGATATTAAGGCTAAAATTAAACAATTACATTCACGTATTGTGAAATTGGAAGGGGAAAAGTATGACTTGGAGAAACGCAAAGGACGTCAAGAATATGATATGAAGGAGCTTAGTGAACGTCAAAAACAAGCAGCACGTCAAAAAGCTTTGGATACTGGTGTTGACCCAACAGAAGTTGAAAACACAAATCTCCCTGTAAGACTTAAAAGAGTTAGAATAATACCTTCTCTTTCATTATTTTAAGCCAAAAGTTCGAGTAGCGTCCAAATTCGACCGACAAACTGACCGTCGGGATTATGTTGAACGCCGTGACTTATTCGAGAAACCACCACCAGAACTAATTCCAACAATTGCCCACGGAAGTGGACGTCCTCCTTCAGAATGGGGACGTAAAGAATTGGAAGAATTAGAACAACTTCGAAAGAATATGGAACCACCAAAATATGTGGAACAAGTTAAGGCTGAGGGAGATGCTGCACGTCCACCTGTGCCTATTATTCCACTTCAAGTTCCATCAGAACAGTTTATTAATGCAAATGAAGCACCTCTTGAAGCTGCTCCTGAACCTCCCGCAAAGGTATGGGAAAAAATTTTAAACAATTCGGAGACGTGCGCCAAAACTTAATCTAAACTTGCTAAGACGCCAAAACTTGAAATTGGCGTTTTTGCACGTTGTAAATAAATTTTTGCGCACATCAGACCAAATAATTCTGAAAATTTTATTTTAAAAATTTTCAGCCTTCCCGCCGGATTGCCGCAAAATAAATGGCCAACAACTAATTTCTTTAAAACGATGAGAAGAAAGAATGAGATAACATTTGGATAATAATAACAATAATCATTATAAAATCCCCGTAGAACAATTTGCCTTGTTTTAACCCAACACTTTTATTCATAAAATCAGAAAAACAATTTTTGGAATAAAAATTTAACAAGGCATTAAAATAATATTTTTTTAAATTTTTATTTTTCCTTCATTCCTTCATTGGCCCAAGAAATTCAAAAATTCGTTCTTTCAAATCAGGATCTTCTTTTAAGACTTTGTTGAAGAATTCAGGATCATGAAATATCTCAACGAGCATCCGAAATTAATTAAACAATTATTGAGCTTTAAAAAAACTTTAAGAGATTTGTATTAAATGAGAATAGAGAAAAGAATGAGATTTGGTTAAGTTTTAGGTTCTTTAATCTTTACCTCATAAAGCGGTTCAATCGCGTCACAACAAGCCTTGGAATCTTGTTTTGAATTGTTTTCCATTGTTTGCTAATTTAAAACTTCTGAAATTAAAAATAAAATTAATGTCAAATAACTTGAAAAATAAAGAAATAAAAATGTAAATTACATAAGTGGGACTCAAATAAGCATTCAAAAAAATACTTTTTGCAAATTTGTGTTCTACAACTTTATTTGAATTTATGTCAATATTGTATGGCGTTTTTGGAGGAAAATTTGCTTATATGTACAACTCTTTTGGGTAGGGGACAAAAAAGTCTCGCCAAAAGAGTCTCGCCAAAAGAGTCTCGCCGAAAGAGTCTCGTCCCAAAAGAGTCTTGGCCGAAAGAGTCTCCATGAAAAATTATATATATATATCTTTATTCAGTCCAAAGGGTATACAATATACCACTAATATGGATGGTTAAATATATACAATTATGAAACATCAGAATTAAGATTACGGGTAAGTTTAGTCATTGAGAAATAAATAAAATTAAAAAGCAGTTGAAAAATTTAGGCCTTTTAATGGCTTAAACAAATGAAGTTAACCTTAAACTTGGGTAATTTAAAAAATCAAAACAAAACAAATAAAATGAATTTGTGGGGTTAGGAATTTAAAATGAGTTTATATATAGGATTGTGGAGAAGAAAATATTGGAGGAGGAGAACGAAGGTAAACAAAAAAAAAATCAGTAAAGAAGTGTAAATTTGAATTAAATAATTGAATGTATAGTTAATTAAATTAAGACAGGCACAATTATAATCCTGTCTGGGAACATGTTTTGGCGAGTTAAATGTAGTAACTCAGGGATTCTATTAAATAGTAAATTTAGTATTAAGTTTAAGATGCAATCGTGTACAGATTATGTAATTATTTTTAATTTTAGTAGAATCTGGGGTAGGTAAAGTTTTAAATTTATTTTGAATTTGTTTAGTGAATGCCCTATAAATATATCTTTAGGTAGAAGGTTCCATATATTTACGGTTCGGTTAATGAAAGAGTTAAATGTTTTGTTGTTTTTCTGTGAGACCTGGATAATAAAATCATGTTTCCTACTTGGACGTGTATTTATTGTGAAAAGCTCTTCTGAGGTTAAATTGGTATGGTGAAAGATTATTCTATACAAAGTTATTACGTCTATGTAATATCTTCTGAATTGTAGGGACTCTAGCTGAAACAGTTTTAACCTGTCAGCGTAATTAAGTTTTTTCTTTCTACATTTAAAAAGGGCGACCTTAGTGAAAAATTTTTGTATCCTTTCTAGATCTTTGGTTAATTCCTTAGAAATTGGGTTCCATATAGGTGAAGCATATTCAAGCAAGGGGATAACATATGTTTTTGTTGTGTTGTTTTTTCAAAATTTGTTTTTTCTGGGATTTTCTCATGTTTTCACGGTTCGTTTTCGACGAACATGGTATCATTCGAAAGGGCTCGAAAAACTGAATACATAGGAAATGAAAATTTTGGTTAACAGAGAAGATTTCGAATTCAAGACCTTTCTGAAAATTTTTTTGAGAAAAACTAAGAAATAGCCTCTTCTAGAACCAGCAGAT